>JZKD02S0041278.1:157204-242190 GCA_000966675.3 Picea glauca
TATATATATATATATATATATATATATCAAATTAATTATTTTTTTAAAATTTATATATTTAAATATTAAATCAAATTTTCAATATACTTACTTTAATTATATTGACGATAAATTTAGTTAAAAACTAGCCTAGATCCATGTTAACCCCAGATTTATCAAGTTTTTAGAGGGATCGCATCTCTGAAGGTGCAACACTTTCCTCAAGTTTTGCACTCTAAAATAGGTTTGCACCTCGAGATATTTGATCCCTCTTAATGCTTTATAGACCTGGGGCTAAGATGGATCTAGGATGGTATTAGAAAACACCTAGAGGGAATGCATTTGACGATGTTAGAACCCTTGTCAAATTACTTTTTCCTAATATTGAGTCAGAAGTAGGGGGGTACTACATTTTTCCTTGTTGATCTAGCCTTTTTCCGAGGTTGGATAATGTATATGATACATTAATCCATTGATGTCGGTGTGCCCTAGGTTCAAACCTAGGTGGGGATTTTATTTTGTTGTTATTATGGTGGGATTTTGAAAAGGAGATATAACTTTTATTTACATGGTATAATACTTTGATTGAGTTTACCCCCTCATTGGCCCACATGTTGGGGGGTACTACATTTTCCCTTGATGATATAGCATTTTTCTACAGTTGGATAATATATATGATATATTAATATATTGCTGTTAGCGCACCCTAGGTTCAAGCTTAGGTGGAACTATTATTTTTTTGTTATCATGGTGTGCTTTTGCTAGGGAAATATAACTTTTATTTGTGTGGTATACCACTTTGATGGATTTTACCCCTTGTTTGCACCCGAATTTTTAGTGTCAAAATTTTCTTACTTCATAATTTAGTTGAGTTATGTGGCTTGTTTTCTCTTCATTTTCATTCAAAAGGATATCATATCATAGGAATTTTTTATAGTCTTTAAAAAGAGACTTTCAAAACTCACAAGTCATCGTGAAGAACCAATACATTCCAAAAAATATTGGTCTCCAAGAAGCTGATTTGCAGGTCTAAATGATTTTCTCTTTTCTAAATTATTTAACATTCGGTAGCATATTTATCAAATTTTCAAAAGGAATGGCTACAAGAAGTTTTAACTTTTGGTAGCGAAATTGGAGAATTTCCTTAAGGAGGCGCTACCCGAAATTTTGGAAATGAAATTTTCAAAATTTGCTTGTTGGTTTTCCTATTTCCACCATCCAAAAAAGAAAAGGGGAACATGGGTTTTTCTTTTATAATCCATGAGATGGTATTATGCTCTTGAGATCATGCCCAGACCTCTTCAAAGTGGCCCAAATATCTAGTCAAAGATTTATGTCATTCACGTCATTTTCTAGGTAGAAACATTTGGGCTCAATTTTTGAGCGAATGGTAATGAATCTGGAAAATCCAGGACAGGGTTTTCTGAGGACAGACCCAATTAAGTTATTAATGAGTGGATTTTCCAAATTTTGCACGGTTTAGGAGAAATATGCATTTTTCCTAAATTATTCAACCCAGAATTTATGTTGTGGCCCACTCTCGAATGCCCAGTTAACCAACGCCATGAGGAACACCCAATTCAACAATATTGGCATAGATTAGATTGAATAATAATTTAATTGATGGAATCTAATGCATTCCACATCAGATCCAAGTAAAATCACATATCCCATATTTAAAGACATAGATTCAAAATTAAAAGATCATTTCCATATTTGAAGGCAATAGTTGAGAAACCGATTTAATGTAGATCCTCATTTCCAGAAAGCTCGTAACAACCTAGAAATTGTAATCTTCTATAAATTCTATGATTTAAAAGGAAAAGGGGATCTTCCTTTTGGAAGGAAGCTAGGGGTTCATTTCTACAGACCTAAGAGAGAGACTTTGAAGAAAATATTGTATGCATTATTATAAGCCCGAGGGCATTGTTTTTGTAAGTAGTTATTATTACAGATTCCTGAGAATTGAGTTGTCATTGTGTATCTCCTTTGTGTTTGTCATATTAATTATCTTAATATTTGAATAAAGATTATGCATCACAAAATTCTTATGCATTAAATCCTTAATGTACCTTCTCGGTTTGTTATGATTTTATTCAAATATATCATATTCATCTTTCAGAAAGAATTTCTAATTGATGGATGCTTTTTCCTTTGAATATACTAGTTGGATCATCCTGTGAGGTTTTGTATAATTCATATGTATAATTATTTTATTATGTCTTTCATTATACCAATCTAGAGTTGTATGGAATTAATTTCAATTGCATGTAATCCATAAGACTGTATAAAGACTTCATGCCCAATGGTTTGATCATTGATCTTCTAGTATTCCATTTGTTGCCTCAAATTCATTTCGTGCACTATCCATCCAGTTATCCTTGATCCACCAACATCCCAACCTATCCAATCAAATTCTCTTTCAATATTTACTAGGCATTTATATTTTTTAGTCGAGAGAAATATCTAGCGCTAACACCCCCTTTCATGGAGTGCTTTTCTGAGGCATGCATGTATTATATTACTATTTTTGGAGAGGGGGGCACACTTCTCTAGGGTGCAATTTTATTGTGCACATGGTTTTGGTAAATCAATTGATGGTTTTTATTATGACCCAAAGGGGGAATATATAGGGTTAAATGTATATGATATGACCCCAAGGGGGGGAATATATGGGGCTAAATGTACATGTAACATGTAAATATATATGTAATAAGGTCATCCTAATAGTAAATGTGTCACACACCCGACCCCCTAAGTATCATTTTAAGGGATGGGGCATAAATTTTTGCTTTCCTACGGCTTCTTGAATCCTTCGAATAAGGCAGCCATTGTCTTGTTCTCACCAAGATATTTCTAACGACTATAACCTTGTCTGAATTCGAGCTTTGGTTTAAAAGTTATGGTCCTCTGAAGTCTTTGGGACGTCATTTGCCAATAGCCATCCTATTTTCCATGTGGAATCCATATTTCCTTACTCCCCCATACCATACAACATGGCACTACCATGACTTGGGTCGTCATCTATGGAGGTGATGTGGCTGCTGGATGTAGGGAGTGTCTCCCTGTCTTCATGAATATCGGGCCTTCAACCCTTTGACATTCATACGCAGGTCTAAAAATTCTTGGAGACCCAAGCTCCTGAAGTCTGTCACCACTCTAGGATCTATGGTGGAGTCCTATCAACCCTTATATCTAACGGTTGGAACCTACCCACACTTACCCATAACCTAAAGGTTGGCAAGGGGAAAGTGGGTCCCACCTTAACATGTGCCCCATGCCACGAAGCCACATGGACCTTAATAGTCATGCCACACCGCCATGGTGTATGAAGACCCACCCAATCAGGGCCTGACACTTTAGCGAGGGAGTTTCAGCGCTTCAGCATTCACCACACCCTCCTATCCTAAAATCTCTTGGAGTCCCAAAGTATCGAAGTTTCAGACTCTCGAAGAGGGTCCCATAAACATGCTTAACTTAAGGTTTATCATGGGATTTTTGTAATCCCACCGAGTGATTAATCTCCTACCTTCGGGCCAAATCCTTGGTTACATTCTACCATGAAATCTCGAAGTCTTGAAATCCTTGAAGTTATGCACACCATCGATCTAAGATCCTTCGGGATCCTTCTTGATCGCTCGATCAAGGGTAGTGGAAGCATAAAATAAGAGGGTGTAATAATCAGTAGAAAAAGGTATCCACTCTCGCATGACCACTTTGATCGGTAACACTCTAGAAGGTTGAAATCTTGGGAGCTTGCAAGAGTCGTGAAGTCGCGGAGTCACAAATTCCTACCAGTCGTCCGATCAAGTGGAATTTTCGGGTATCATCCTTACCATTGAACCCATAAGAGTACAAGGAAGAGGATCATTTTGTTGATCTGTGATCATGATCAACAATCATGGAAATACACACGGTCAAAAGATGGTATTTGTTTAATGATAAGAAATATACCCTGGTAACGGGTACAAGACTTCCAGTTGTCGGTAAAACCATCTAGTCATCGTTCCAAGAGGTTATCTTTGGAAAAAAAGTTGATGTTCTGAGGTCCCAACATCCCAAAGTCTCGGACCCTCAAAGTCCCGAAGCCCGAAGGGATTAACTTCTTTTTAGGTGTATTGAAGGGTTCCAGGTCCTGATCATATGGGACTCGACAAGTCTTGAGAACTACATTATTGAATCATATCTGAGATTTGGTTAAGCCCACATGCTTGACCCTGTGGTCACTCAGAGGAATGGTTTGAAGGAGGTTCCTTTCACCTAGAGGACTTGGAATCTGTAGAAAAGAAGGAAATATCGAGGGATTGACGAGTTTGGGACTGTCCTATAGAGTCTTTCCTGACTCTAGATTTGTGGATTCGATCCCTGGGTTATTCCATTGGGGAAATTAGCGCATATGTAGATTAAAATAAAGGCCATCTCTGCTTCTGCCCAATTACTTTAGAATCCCATTAATCCCAGGTATCCTTTGCTAAATATGATTAAACATGAAGCTATTGATAGAACATCAGATTTGACTTCTACTTAAAATTTCCCAAACAGCTAGGACATCATAGAGACAAAATCTACCATTAAACAAGATAAAAAATCATGCCATCATCTAGCTCAGGAATTACATATTACAACAAAACAATCAAGGTAAAATAAAAATCAAATTCACACTTATCTCAAACTTTGGAATTTAGCTGGAAATTGTTGAAAGGGTTTCTCTTTTCCACCCAACCATAGGCACAATTATTCTTGGAGTATTCCTCAACTGGCCACCCCCTAGCTAGATCATGATTCCACGAGATGGGTTTTTATTGATCTCAGCAACAACAAGGGACAAATGTTAGTCACCTTTTTCCCATAGGAACTTGGAAGTTCAGTTTTCTATCTACCAAGCAAGGGAGTATGTTTTTATTGCTCACTTAATCAATGCCCCTCCATTTATAAACTTGATTAAAAAAAAATGTCCAAGTAATCTTGTAAACAAAACAGTTTATTCACAGTTTTCTTCCTCCAAACCAGAGAGCCCCGTGTGCTCTTCCTCTTCTCTATTGGCCCTTTAGACCCTTCATGTGTCTTCTTTCTGTGCTTCTTCCTCATGCCCACAAGTTTTCCTCTCTTTTCTTTCCTTTCCCTACAATATTTTGTGGTCATATCAGGAAGTTTTTAGATGGTAACCTACACATCTCCCTCGTTGACTCTTGAGGGAATACTTCCCAACTACCAGCATGACTAGTAATTACATTTTTTTGGGACAGAATACTATTATGGAGTTGCGCATTTGTATCCAACATGGTACCAACCAAGAAGGGGTCAACTCACCATTATTGGTTCCCATACCATCCCTTCTCATGCATCATGATATATCTAAAGACCCTCTTTCAACGGTCATGCAAATAATTTCCTTTAATTTAATAACAAAATATATATGGAAGGGTTCATTATCTATCCAACATTCATATGGAATATCTATCTACATTTTTGTTCATAGTGATAATAATATTTACAATTTGGGGGAGATAGGGGTGTTGCAGTCCCCTCCCCCTTAAAAGGAAAAAATCCTCGATGTTCTACATGTAGCTATGGTTTTTATGTATAACAATGTACAAAAATTGTTATGCATGTTTCATGGCATCCTAAAATTCCCATGTGCTTCATCTGGACCGAAGTGTTTCCATTATACCTTGACCTAGGAAATGGTTCTGTTTCTGAGTGGGATCTCTTTCCTGTTTAGTATGCATTGTGGTTCTGGAAGGAATTATCCCTCTAGTTCGACCTAGATCATAGACCAGTCAATTATATGATTATAATCATGTACATATTTATTTAATAATGAAACATGGAAAAAATTATGTGCTTTTACTGTGGGAGGAAGTGCTAGTATATATCCTACATGTCCCACTCTATCCAAAATTTCAAAGGGTTCACAAAATCAAGGTGCCATCTTGGCACAAGTCCCCATTCTCAAGGAACTTATTCTGGGTATAATATGGAGATACACATGATCCCCTACTTTGAACTCCCTAAGAGTCCTATTTTTTTCTGCATAAATCTTCTGCCGGTCTTGAGCCACCTTCAGATTTTGTTTTATTTTAATTATTTGTTGTTCCATTTATTTTAATAGTTTTGGTCCAAGGTTTATTATGTCTCATAGGTTATTCCAGTTGATTGGAATGTTACACTCTTTACCATAGACAACCTTGAAAGGGATCATCTTCAATGACTCCTGATATCCTTTGTTATAAGAAAATTCTACCAGTGGTAGGTAGTCTTCCCACTTCCTAGGATGATGAATAGCATGCATTATTAACATTTCCTCTAATACTTGATTTACCCTTTATGTCTGGTCATCATTTTTAGGGTGATAGGATGTACTAAATAGTAATTTAGTTTCAAAATTATCAAACAAAGATTTCCAAAAATTTGAAGTAAATTTGGTATCTCTGTTCGATATGATTTCCTTAGGCATTCCATGTAGTCTAAATATTTCTTTCATGAGGATGTTGGAAATATCTATTTTTGTATAAGTTGATTTTATAGGGATAAATTGGGCAACCTTTCTCAACTTATCCACAACTATCATAATGGAATCATTATGCTTGGTTTATTTAAGAAATCCGATAATAAAATCCATGGAGATGGTTTCCCATTTCCACTTTGGAATTGGTAGGGGTTGTAACAACCTTGCTGGATGTCGGTGCTCCACCTTAATCTGCTGAAATTCTAAGCATTTAACCAAGTAGTTAGTTATGTCCTTCTTCATTCTCGGTCAATAAAATATTTTCTTAGTGGATGTGATCATTTTATGATAACCAGGGTGTCCAATGTATGGTCTTTTATGTAGTTCATCCATTATGAACCTCTTAAAGTCATCATAATTTTGAATATATAAAATACCTTTGTAAGTTAGTAGGACATCATTCAACAATTAATATCCCTCATACTTCATCCCTGTGGAATCTTTCTCTAGGCACACTTTCATAGTTTTGAAGAAATCATTCACTTCTTGTGCACTTTTGACTCTCTCCTTGATATATGTATTACAGGTACTCACAACTGCCAGGTGAATCACTTTCATACTTCTATCGAGGGTATCAACCACTCTATTTTCCTTTTCCTTAATATGTTTGATTTCAAAATCAAATTCACTAAGGAGATCCATCCACCTAGATTTCCTAGCATTGAGTTTGGGCTGGCCAAACAAGTATCTCAACCCACTGTGGTCTATCGTCAACACAAATCTTATTCCTAGGAGGTAATGCCCATAAATTTTTAAAGCATGTACTATGGAAGCCAATTCCGATTCATGTGTCACATAATTGATTTCATGTTCATTTAAGTTTTTGGATTCATAACAGATTACATGACCTTCCTGCATGAGGACTGCTCCGAGTCCTTCTTTGTTGGCATCTATACACACCAGGAAGTCCTTGTTTGGGTCTGCAATTTTCAACATTGTTGCATTGGTTAAAAGGTGTTTTAGTTTTTGAAAACTCTCCTCGCACTTTTCTATCCAAATGAATTTAACTCTCTTTTTATGTAGGGAGGTGATTGGACAACCAATCTTGGAAAACCCCTTTATGAACCTTGTTATAGAAAATTTTTCCACACTCCATGCATCTTTCTCGGATAGCCTTCCATTTCCCTCTACATACTCCATTTCCCCTTTTTATAATTTCTGCGTACATCGGGTTGGCGCTCAAAAAATTAAAATTGTGTCGGGTTTCCATGCCATGTCAAGAGATCCATGATCCTTGAACTTCCATATAATGGAAATGATCTTCCATGATCCTTGAACTTCCAGAGGATATAAATTGAGCCATATCCAAACCTTGAAGATACACGATTCATGATAGAGAGAAAAGACACTCTGGATAAATTTCACCTCAATTGAGTCTGCATCCCTTTGTCCTTGAAAGTATAAACTTCTTTTGTTCAATCCCTAAGCTCTTCCTATATTGTGATGGAGAACCTCATTGAATCCTACATGTGATCTTGAATTTGTGGAGGATTTAAGTGGTGGAGGCCGAGCTGGAGGGACTTAGTTTCTCGATTCTAATATGTGTTGTTGCAAAAGTTTATCACCGATGTACTTCTATTGATTACATTAAGAGAAATACTCTCTTCTCATCCAATTGATATCTTGCAAATATTTGTATTTCTTTCCATGGGTGTATTTGTTATGAATGTTAATGAATTATGGTAATTTATATGCTAACATTATATATCATTACAATATGCTTGTGTAACTTGGTTGTTGAAGATAAGTTGTAGGTGTAAAGCTTTGGGTCACGTGCTCAATGACGGTCTTCTTCGGACGTCCCGATGAGGTAGGCTTATAGCCTTCTCTTGTTATCATTTCATGTATATAGAATACTTGATATTATATTTGATTTTTCTGTTTCATTCCTTCTGTTGTGGTTTTCCCCTAGCCATAGAGAGATTTTTCTCATAACAGAAATGGTGACTCCACTGGGGAAATCTCCTTTTTGGAGTATTGGGTGTTTTTCTCCTTTATTTTCTCTCTGTTTTCCTGAGTTTCTTTGTCGTCTGTTACTTAACAACCTATATTTTTCATTATATATTATTTTCTTGGCTTAACCCTTACCCAAGTAGTGTCTTCCTTGACATACACGATCTTTCCCTTGACATGGCACATACATACGCAGGTTGTCTTTCTTTAGGTAACGTACATACACATGTTTTTCTCTGAACAATCGCATGCACTATCTCTTTAGTCTTTTTGGATGAGTTTAGTGATTGTTGGGTGATTTTTTCTGGTTGTTGAGACTTCTTGGGTCCTTATTCTGACTATTAAGTGCCTACAAAGTGATAGGAAGCCGTTTTGTTGGTGAATTATTGGGCAGACTCTTTGTCCTTATTTTTGTTTCCCTTGCATTTTGGGTCTGGGTTGTTACTTCTTGGTGTCCTTCTTGGCTTGTCTCTTGGTTCTTGTAGTAGTGTCTTTCTGAGAGGTTCTTTATTCAGTCTTTTCATTTTCATTCTATTATACTAAAAATTAAAAAAAAAATCTTTATTGCATTTTACTTATGACATTTTCACTTTTGGCTGCCTTCCATTAGTTTTGGAATATTAGGCAAGATTGAAAAACATTAAAATTGTATATATTGCATGTTAGAAACAACATTTAGAAGCTTACCATCTCATTGAAAATCAAGACTAGTCATTAGCAGTGTTTTTATATTTGCTTCTTTTATGTTGAGTCATCATACCATCAGTTTGGTGATCACACCTCTTGAGTAAGAAGAAGCCATTAAAATTAATGTTGAATAATTAAAATTGATTAGAAATGATTTTATTTTTTAGGGTACACAAACAAGTACAAGACCTATGGCCTTGGAATAGAATTTTGTGAGTAAATGTATCCAAGGTTATAAAAATGAACATATGTGTCTAACTGGGGAGTGGTGAAACCCATTATATAATTGGTGTCCTCAAAGGATTTGCTCACACTGAAGTTAAGCACGAGGTCACATGAAGTTGGTTGAAAAGCTATCCCTATAAGACCTTCCTATCATAAGAGAGATTTCTAGGGTTCTATTCATATGCATGTTCGAAGGTCTGCAAGTCCGAAAGTATGGAATGGCTAAGTATCGAAAAGAGTGGAAGTGCATCACATAGGTCTGCATGTCCAAAAGTCTGAGATGAAAAATAATTCTAAGTGTTGGGCAGACTTATGCATAGGTGAATGGACGATGATGGAAGTGTGATAGCCCATGAATCCAAAGGTTCACAAACATGGAAATTATTAAGTATAGTAACTCCGAGAAAGGGAAAAAGAATGGATAAAGAGAAAATGGGGAAAGGGAAAATATAGAATGGGGGAAAAAAGGGTATTAAAATAAGTGGGAAAATAGAATAAGGGAGTAGGAAAAGAAAAGCAAGAAATGAGTTCAATAACTAGATCCAACTATGGGATGATAACCCCCTGGGGGTTGTCAAGAATCCAAAATCTTCATGACTAGATGTTTTATCCTTTGGGATATAGATTCAAAAAAGTAAGTACATTGTACAAAATAAATGAAAACTATGTACAAGGAGAATATAAAAATTCAGGCGAAAAAGATTTTTAGGTGTCTCCCATTAATGGGAAACATTAACATTTTCCCCTTCATATCTTTGAGCATATATGAATTGAAACCCAAGATTTTTTCAATGACGTATGACCCAATCCAAAGTGCTTCAAAATTTGAATGCATTAACGATTTTTCCTTATCTTTGTTCCAGAGTAACACCAGTTCAACCTTTTGAAGATTTAATACTGTTGGACTCTGATCAAAATATTTTTTGACACTTTGTTGCCTCTGATATGTTCTATGCAAATATTCACTTCATTCTTCTTCCAATCTCAATAGTTGATTTAATCTTTTTTCATAGGAGTAATATCTTCAGTGTCTTCTGTGTTAACTTCATAAGTCAAGGCATTTAGTTCGAGGTTGATTGACATTTTTTCTTCCTTCCCATAACCCAACATATACGGAGACATCCTAGTGTTGTCTTTCAGATTCATTCTGCTTTCCCACAAAGTGTCTGACAATTTCAAATGCCAATTCTTTTGATTCTGATCAATAGTTTTCTTTAAAATCCGAATGAGTTTCTTATTGGTAGATTCAACAAGACCATTCACTTGTGGATAATAGTTTGAGGATTGTCCCATGAAGATACCATATTCTCCACAAAATTCTGTAAATTTTGACCCGATAAAGATTGAACCATTGTCATTAATGAACTTCTCTGGAGCACCAAATCTTGACAATATATTTTCTTTGAGAAATTTAATCAGTTCTTCAGATTCAACCCTTTTTAATGCTATTTCTTCTTTCCACATCGTGAAATAACCTGTACCAGTGAGGATGTATATATTCCCATTACTTGATTTTGGATTTATTGGTCCAATGACATCGAGTCCCCATTCGGAGAATGGTTGTTCTATAGATATGGGATGCAATGGAATTGCAGATCTTTTCATCTTCCCTGAAAATTATTGACAAGAGATATATTTTCTCACCATAGCATATGAGTCCTTGAAGACTGATGGTCAATAAAATACAACTCTTCTTATTTTATGCGCTATAGCAGTAGGTGAAAAATGTACCTCACATATACCTCCATGAAATTCTTGCATTAATTCTTGATCTCTTTTTCCATCAACACACCTTAAAAACATGCCATCAAAATTCCTTATGAATAAGACTTCAACAATCAATACACACTAATTTTATTTCATCTTTAATGCTCTTCTTTTCTTTCGAGTCATGGTGACAGGGAATTGTCCATACTTTAAATAAAACACAATATATTTATACCATTTAGAACCAGATATAGGTTTTCCAATTGAAATAGAAACTACTCTATTCAAATCATCTTCATTCACAATTAGTTTGTACAACCCTTTCCCTTTGAATTCTTTTAAAGGCTTAATTTCAAGATCATAGTATTGAATTTTCGCCAACCAATTTTCCCATTTCCCTTCTCTCAATTGTTTATTTAAAAGCATCTTAACAGAAGAGGATGGAACATATGCAATGACATGAGAATTTAATATGTAAGTCCAAAAGTGTGACACTTTCTTTACAAGATACATGGCTTGTTTCTCTAATTCTGAATATCTTAATTAATAATCATGAAGGGTCTTGATCTTGAAACTAATTGGTAGTTCTTCACCCTGGGGATTTATTTGAGTAAGAACAAATGCCACAAAAGTTTATGTTGCATATGAATAAATGATGAAATCTCTTTGAAAATATGGGCTAATGAGAACCAGAGCTGTAGTGATTGATCTTTTGATGTTGTTGAAGGCTTGTTTTGTATCCGAATTCCATTCAAACCTTTGATATTTTTTCAACAATGAGTTGATCGATTTTAGAATACTTGCGTAATTAGGAACAAATCTCCATAAAAAGTTGATCTTGCCAAAAAATGACTGGACTCGTTTCTTAGATGATGGGGGTTTGATATCATTTTTATATTTAACCCTCTATGGGTCGATATAGATTCCTTTTTTGCACACAATATGCCCCAATAATTTTCCTTCAGTCACAAAAAATAAACATTTCTTTGGATTCAAGGAAAATCCATATAACCTACATATTTCAAATACTTTCCTTAAGTGATGAATGTGCTCATTTCTTGTTTTTTAATGGACTGCCAGATCATCTTTGTAGTCCACCATGAATTTTCCTATCGAACCATCAAAGGCATGATTCATATCTCTCTAGAACATATCCCCAACATTATTTATACGAAAGGGCATCTGAGCATATGCATATGTCTCCCAAGGCGTTATGAAGGTTGTCCTTGCTCTGTCTTCCTCTGCGGCCAAAGCTTGATTATATCCTAAAAAACCATCTAACATGGAAATACAAGAAGATCTAGTGAATTTTTGGAGAAGGAATTCCATGCTAGGCATAGGGTAATTGTCCTTTATACGTTATTTATTAAGATCCCTGAAATACATACACATATGAATCTCCCCAATCTTCTTTCAAACAACCACCGGATTTGAAAGCCAGTCAAAATGTCCGATGAGATACATTATTCTATCTTTCTTCAATTTTTTGAACTCAATCTTTACCAATGATTTCAACTTTGGGAGCATCATCCTTATCGTTTTCTTGATAGGTTTTTCTCCTTCTCTTAATGGGATGATATGATGAAATACTATTTTATCATATGACTTTAAATCATCATAACTCCACACGAAAAAATCAAGATATTATTTGAAGAGTGCAACATATTGGTCAACTTTAACAATTGTACAATCAACTCCCAATTTAATGTACTTTGTGGAACTATTAGTCCCAATATTGAGTTTTCTTGTTTCTTCAACTTTTTAGATCGACACTTCTTCCATGAGTTTTTTGGCATGATCATCTCTTGTGAAAAGAGATTTAGACTCGACATAATTCTTTGGTATAATGCTAATGTCATTATATTCATATTCATTTTCATTTACTAGAAAATATTCTATCTCTTCATCATTTTCAAAAACTTGAATATACTCATGATTATCAGGTACCGGAGGTCGAAATAGTATTTTTACCTAAAAATATGTTTCATTCTGGACATCATCTAGGTTCAACAACAAAGCCACCACTGCTAATGAGTCTTCCTTATTATTTTTGTCCCTTGGAATGAAAGTAATATTAAAATAACAAAAGGACTACATTAATTCCTTTATTCTTTTGAAATATAATTTAAGCCTTTCGTTCTTAATCTTATATTTCTAAGTGACTTGATTTATTACTAACTTAGAGTGGCCAGTTATGATCAAATGTTCAATATTCATTTCTCATGAAAGGATCATTCATTGGATCAAAGCCTCATATTCCGATTCATTATTTTTATAAGAAAATTCAAGTATGATAGCATGTGGGTGCAAAATTGTTTCGGGGCTTTTAAGGACAATTCCAACTCCACTTCCTAAGCTTGAACAATATACATCGAATGTCATCCTCTAGTAGCCCAAAAAATCATTATCTTACTCAGGAAGAGTAATCCTTAGCTTACTCAGATCATCAACAACATTTTATTTCATCCGGGGGAGCTTGATATTTGATATTTATTCTTATCTCCAGTCTTGCTTATCATACTTTTGTTGCTCTATTTCTCATTCTCCTTTTCTTTATCCTTTTCTTTGTCTTTTTCTTTGTCTTTACTTTTGGAATTATTTACAAATGCTTGTGTTTGGGTGATGTTTTCTTGTGAGTCAAGATCATCTTCTCCTTCTTCAAATATATACATGGACGTCTCACATTCGTCTGTCTATATAGGATTCAAAATCTTCTTCTGGTAAACAATCAATTTCTTCTTCAGCTATTTGTTCACTATATCATTCATCAAGAACCATTGCATTTGGAATTGGCTATCTAGGGACCCTCTATCTTTGTTGATTATAATCATTCTCAAACCTCACTCTCTCCTCTTGAGGAGGGTTCTTTCTTTGTTCTGGGACTGAAATCCTTGGATTAGGTATGCAATTATCATTCCTTCTCAATCTAGTTATTTCATTTTGAATTTGTCTAATTGTTCTATTTATTTTTGCAATATCGATCTTTTTCTTAGCCTCTTGGGTTGCCATAGGGTTTGTTTTTACATTCTCTATAGTTCCCTTGAAAAATCATCCTCCAGTGATATGGTTCTGACTTGGTCACGACCTTTTCTCTTCGTTCCTTTTCGAGCTAGAACATCCTTGACCATCGATATTTAGATTACCCATCTGTTGAGCACTCAACACACGCTAAAAAATCCTTTGTCAAATTTTTACGTTTTTGGGTACCACTTGATCTTCTGCACTTTCTGATTCAATTTCATTTTTGAAAAAATGTTTTGTCTTTGTTTATTTCCATGATTTTCATCACCTATTTAAGTTTTCTTGAAATTATGAAACTTCATGACTAGAAAGACCTTAAATACATGAATAAATAATTGACAGCCAAACACTTCACCGAACGTGATCAAGGTCGGCATCGGAAGAAAGTCAAAGAAGGAAAATAACTAGTCCGAAAAACTCAGTCGTCGAGCGCCGATCTCCATCGACATCGACAAAATGAAGTTTTTGTTTGCGCCAAGTCTTTCATAAGGATATCACCAATATAATATTCCCCTTTGGCATCAATAAAAGATGAGGGGGACAGACATTAACGAAGAGAGAAAAAATATTTTTGATGGTCGATGCCCCGACACGCTTCATCGATACCGGGGGAAACCTAGAAGGGTCATTGCCAACATTTTGACCATGATAAAATTTACCCCTGATCGTTGATCCCCGATGCATTTTCGGCATCAAGACTTTTTCAAGGGAGCTAATTTGAAAGAACCATGATAGGTTTTTACCGATCATTGACCCCAACCACTTTTTTCGGCATCGACATGCTAAGGTTTGTTTTAGAATGAATATCTTAAGGGAAGTCCCGAATCTGTTTAATACAAGAGAATTAAGTTACTGGTCTTCAATGCCATGTGTCTTTACCAGGTAAGAGGGTCATACGGTCTAGTGTTATCCCAAGTTATCCTTGGCCCCCTAAGCTCGAGTCACACCTCCGAATAAGAATTGTCGCATAAAAAATATACGACAAAATCGATCGGCGTCGAAATTTTTTGCAGGAGGTTATCAACGAAAATTTTCATATCACACCCCCGATCCCTAATCCACCCACTGAGAGAGAGACACGATGGGACATTTTAGCATTAGATACGATCATATTTTGAGCATTTAAGGAGCCAATTAATACCAAATCCCGCATTAGTTGCTACCTCGTACGCCAATCAAAACAACCGTTTAAAATCACCGGTAAACAACATCACCACCAGTGCCTCCTCCTTCAACCCACGATGAATTTAAGTTATAGATATTTGGTGGCATATTTGTTAAAATTTCACTCATAAACCGAATTAAATGGCTGATGTGACACGGTAAGATCTTCCCTGTTTAAATTCTCTTGAGTCGTTGTAAACGAAATAATTCTTCACATAAGTGAATTTTGGAGCATCCGAAGGAGCAAGATGAGTGACTCGAAGGCTGTATCAACTCTGTGATTATCAAAATAACCATGTTTTAACAAGATTCAGAGGTATGTATCCGATTCTTTAAATTTTACATGGATATAATTTATGTGTTGTTATCCGATTTTTGTTTTTACACAGTCTCTAAAATTTTATTTTAAGTTGCAGGAACAATGCCGCCAATAAATACAACCACTAGATGATCGTCGAGGGTACTGAAGCTGAAAGAACTAGTGGTCGGTGAAGGCTCTTCTCCTAGGATCACAAAACAATTGGAATATGCCCTGAGGCTGGAACCTGTCATTAAGACAAAAATGAAGAAGGTTTTCATCAAGCCTCTGACCTTTGGTGATACAGAGGCAAGCACAGGTTCCAATATGGCGCTCCCACATTGGGGGGATCTCTTTAATGGGATTATCCGAGAAGAGTACCCAAAATATGTCCCACACAATAATCCATATGTAAGGGTGCTCGATGACCAGGTGTTCCCTAACATCCGATGGTCGTATCTACATATGGTAGAAAGAAAAACCACCATTTTCCCCTGCATAGAGGTTCTTAAATGGATCATCGACCACATAGACACACATAAGTTTCTAATCAATGATGACAATAGTGGGTGTGTTGGGGTTTTCCTTCCATTAGAAGTTCATAAGTATTACAAAATCAAGGACCCAGAGGAGCGGCTAAACATAGACTTCATCGTGAAGTTCTATGACCCTTTGGGTTACATGAATATGGTGGATAAAGTTTTGGTCCAAAGAACAAAACTTTCTCTCATACCAATTGAATATGTTGGATGAATTTTTGGTCCCAAGAACAAAACTTTCTCTCATAACAATTGATTTGTTTGTGAGGGAACTTCAATAAGGGCGAGTTGATTTTCTGATGGAGGTGTTAATGGATCTTATCGAATGAGGCACGCTAAAAAATGGAAGGTCATTTTTAGATGGAGGACACATTTAATGATGGAGAGGACAATGCTAATTAGTGGATGGACTATTACTTCAAAATCAAATTCTTGAAACATTAACATGGTCTTTCTTCTCTAGAAGATTGCTACAATTACTTGTCAATTTGTTCTAGTGAATCAGTGTGATTTGGCATCGACACACATTCCTTTGCTTCAATCATGATCTTAGAATTTTATTTCAACAATTTAAATGAAGAGAATCATAAAGGCAAATAGTTTCCTTTAGCTGAATCAATACTTTCTTCTTTGTAACTGTGATATGTAGGTTGATTGCTCTCATTACATTGTTGAAAAGGAACATTTTCTGATAGAGAACATGCAACTGGTTGTTCTAGGAAGTCAACATCATATTCATCATCATATTCATCATGTATAGGAAAATCAACAACATCTACAATGTCATCTAACAAGGAAAAGCTTGGAACATCAACCTACTCTTCAACAAGTTGATTTGCAAATTCATCTTCTTGACTGCCTACAAATGAATACATAAAACAATCAGATCCATGATTATCATGGGATGGATCATAAGCTAAATTAGCACCTTCTCTTTCAATAAGTGGAATATAATCCTTTGCAAAATCATTAGCATTTAAAACTTCAAGAGGGCCTATGATATTATTAACTCTCTGCTCAAGATTCAAATCAATTGTTTTCTGTTCATATTCACTGTCATGTTCTTTAGCATCCAACTCCTCATTTCAAATCTGTTTACGTGCTTGGATATTGTGTTGAATCTCCCAAGCATCATTAAAAATTTGTTGTAAGGACTTAGGTCTTCTTTCCATCAGGAGGAAAGACAAATCTGGATGAAGAGTTGTTGTATAATGGAGCATGGAAACAACTTCAGTGGGTTGAATTTATTTGGGAAAATTGTAATAAATACTGGAAAACCTTCTACTGAATGTAGAAATATTTTCATTTCTATTCCTTTTCAAGGCATAAAACTCTGTAAGTTGTAGATCCAAAGATTTCTCCTTGCCCCAAAAATTCAAAAATAAATTCTTCAATTCCTCCCATGAGCTACTTGTCTCTAGTTGCGAATGTTTAAACCAGTGTTTGGTATCGCCTTTCAAGGATTGAGAGAAGGTCCTCATACAAACATCATCATGATCAATATCAAACAAATCTATAAAATGTTCAAACTCTTGGATGTGTTTTTACTCTGTGATGGCATTAGGTTCTCCATCAAACATAGGTGGGAACTTATAGTGATTTGGAGGAAAATCATAACGGATGTGAGGTAATTTTAAAGGACTGTATCTATGATGAATATTGGAGGGTGTTGGATCAAGTACAAGAGGTGAGACATCAGCCTTGGTTTCATGAGGCTCATCAACTTGGCTATGGTCATCACATGGCTCAAATGGAATATTTTGATCAAAATCAGTGATAAACTGAGGAGATATATGTACAACTTTAGGAAGAGGATATACAATTGCAATATTCTCATGAACAACATTTGAATGTAGCAGGTAAATAAAAATTTATATAGCATGTTCAGGAAAGGAAAGAAGGTACTTAGTCAAGAAAAATATTATGTCTTAGAAAAAACTCAACTTTGGGTACTTGTTTTCTCCCATGATGTCCTTTCATATCTTTGTCAATGGATCTCGTTGTAATGTCCCCCACCTCTTGATAAAGAGGAATTGAAGAGACTCAGTGGCTTAAGAATCCCCACTAGGCCATAGTCTCACACTAAGGGGAAAGGTTAACTAGACTAAGGTTATATTCTTAAGTTGACTTGAGGAAAAAGTTAAAATAATGGAGTAAAAGATAACTCAATGAAAGAATAGAAGAGCTGGAAGAGTTAACCCTTGGAGTTAATCTAACTCAACAGACAAATAGAAGAAAAAGTATAAATAGAAGGTTGGGGCACACCTATGGGGCATTCTGGATTTTGGTATTTGCTTGTTATTGTTCTTGAGCATACAGTCTGGGGGTTTTGCTGTTACAAACACTTGTGAGCAACTCAGTGGTGAAAGATCCACTCACCTTGTTCCAAGCTTGGTCTCGGGGATGAAAGACTCCACCCAACCATTGTACACTCATCACATATCCATCAATTGATTCAGAAAAGCAACATGGCCGTATTGTTCAGGAGTTTCCAACAAGGGCGCATCATCATCTAGAGGAGAGTTTGTTCCAGCTGATCAAGAGAGACGTTGGGCATTCCAACACTTGGGTTTTACTTGCAGGTGCTCAACCATCACTTTGAGGGTTTCTTTGAAGAGTTATCATCATCAGATCTTCAGCTACAGTTTGGGATGACTTTGAGGCTAGGAGGACGTCCTGTGATTCATCATTTCTCATATCTAGGGAGATCTACTTAGAATCTGGATCTGAAACTTCTCCCATGGGGTTTCCATAGCCTGATCTATATTCCTGGAGATTTTCAGAGCATTTGGAGGCCTCCTTCATCAGGGCTAAGTTATCTAGTGTTCCAGGCATCCAGGAGGGTGTAGCTTCCTTAGAGGATTCAATATTTGGAGGGGTTGGCCTTAGAATTTCCGCCTGAGACTTCAGGAGGGAAATCCTATCACCTTGATCTATCAGTTGGCAGAGTTTGGGATCATTTGGAGTCTTCCTTCATCAGAGCTAATTTATTGAGGGTTTCATCCTTCTGCTAGAGTGTGGCATCTTTCAACTGGAGGAGTTGGCATCCATTCGGCTCAGATCTGTTTGTATTGACCTTCATTTCTTATCCATCCTTTGGAGGCTTGTTTTGTATTAGCAGGAGCATTTTGTAGCAGCTCATATCTATTATCTATTGGGGCCATCTAAGGATTATTCCATATCTTCTCTTTCTATTGTATCTGATTCATGCTTCTTATAATAAAGGTCAGATCTATGCTTGTGTTTTCTATATATTGAATATGTTGTGATCTTTCATATGTTGGATGAATCTTGTATAAACACCATTTAAATAACTGGAACACTTCAATAACCACCTACACATCAAACACGTCAGTGGTAGTTAGTGATTCCAAGAAAAAAATTGTCTTGGGATCATTACAGTGGTATCAGAGCTTTGATCCTCCAAACCTATGGAGGGATTTGTGCATGGAGAGGTACAGTGGAATCTTTATGGGTAGAAGGAAGAAACCGACCAGTGAAATAGAGGCTGAAATGGAAGGGTCAGGGGATGACCGTGAGCCTCAAGGCTTGGCCTTCTTGGCAGCCGAATTTGACAAGTTCCAACAGACCATAAATCTCACAGAGGGCAACTTGGTCCACCATTTATAGGAGAACCAAGAAACCAACCGAAGGGGACAGGCTGAAATCACTAAAACCTTGAATAAGGTTGATGAGAATCTGAGGAAGATTGATGAGAACCAATCCCGTATAACTTATCTTTTGATGCAAATGACCCATAAAGGGAAGGACCCTGAGACGTATGGGAATAAGGTGGCTAGTGGATCCAGTGGATTCCATGGTGAGATCAGATATAACCCGGAGAAAGCTCCCAGATCCGAAGGAAGTCAGGGAGGAGTCACGTCCAATGGGTAGATGGGTAGTAGGGCCAACCCTAGGCCATACATGCCTATGTTCACAGATGAAAAACTAGGCCGACATTTGGGTAGCAGGGCTGACCCGAGGCCATACATGCCCACATTCACAGATGAGCAAGTGCAACAAGAACAGGTGGATGATTTTTTTGAACAAATGGCGAGATGTACCAAGGAGTACTACGGGTTGGATATGACGATTCAAAAGAAGATGTCTCTGGATCAGTATTGCCAACTCAAGTTTAGAAATAAGCCTAGGCCGAACCACAGGAGCAGCATTGAGTTTGAACAAAGAGCAGGGAAGATAGAGATTCCATACTTTGATGGTACGACCAAGATGACAACACAAGCATGGGTACAAAAGCTGGATACCTACCTGCAGCTTAACCCCATGAGGGAGATGGAAGCCATCAAGTTTCCCACTATGTAATTGGATGAAAAAGCTCATGATTGGTGGTATCATCGACTCACCACACTAGGACACAATCAAATAATATCCTACCCAAAATTTACTCAGAGGCTCATTGATAGTTTTGATCAAGGGGATCCTGAGCTACACTTCTGGGAGCTCACACAACTCAAGCAAACTGGCATGGATGAGGTATACATTGAATAATTTCAGAGGTTGGCAGTGATGCTGCAAGACATTTCTCCAACCAGACTCATGATTATCTTTACTGAGGGGTTGATGGAACCCTTGAAGGTTTGGGTAAAGGATTTCAAGACTACCAACCTACAAGAGGTATCTGGAAGGCAAGGGATATGGGGCCAGCTGCTAAGCCAAAATTCATACCCAGATGACCTCTTAACAATGGTGGAAGAGATCAAAGGCCTCCAATGAATCAGGGAGGACGTGAACCAAGGGGTTTTGACAGGGGTTGTGGCAGAGTGCATGAGAACACCAGGAGGGATCTGAGAAGGAAGAAACTTTTCTTCACCTGCAAAGAACCATGGAACCTAGCACACAAATGCATGGGTCGTGGTCAAGTGCACTACATAGAGGTCACTTCTGCCAACGAGGAGGAGGAGGAGATCCGACAGATACAGAACATTGAGGCCGAAACTATTGAGGCAGTAGAAGAAGAGATCATAGGATAGGCAGGACAAGACTATATGGCTACCTTAGCATCTATTAGTGGAGTTCCCAAGTATAACACCTTCCGGATGAGGGGGGTCTTGCAAGGAAAGAAGGTATCAATTTTGATTGATGGGGGAGCCTCTGATAACTTCGTTTATTCAACATTGCTGAAAAGGAGGCACATACCCACAGTAGAGTTTGAAGGGTTCAAGGTGGAGGTAGCAGGTGGAGGCACTATGCCTTGTGACAAATACATCCCTAGCATGAAGCTTACCTTGGGTAGGCATGAGCTGGTACAATATGTCTATGTTATGGACCTTTCGGATACCAACATCATCCTTGGTGTTCAGTGGCTGAGAACATTGGGACCTATCACCACCAACTACAAAAGCATGGAGATGTCATTCACAGAGGAAGGTGGATGAAAGATAGTGCTTCGGGGCATGACAGGGAATGTTGCAAAGGTGGTCACGACCAAGAGGATGGAGGCCATCTTCTGAAGAGACGAGATAGTGTATGCAGTAGAATGAAGGATTTCAGAACGTATGGATGAGCAGGGCAAGGTTAACTACACCTCAGAGATCAAAGAAATCCTTGAAAAGCACCACAAGGTGTTTGGACCGATTCCCCCAAGGGTACCACCAGACAGGGGGTTTGATCACATTATTGAGCTAGAGGAAGGATCCAAACCAATCATTACCACACCATACATACATCCAAAAAAGTACAAATATGATATAGAGAAGGAAATCAAGGAACTTTTAGACATGGGGCACATCAGACCAAGCACTAGCCCTTTTGCCTCTTCAGTAGTGCTGGTGAAGAAGAAAGATCGCACTATGAGGATGTGCATTGACTTCAAGGCCTTGAATAAAAATACCATAAAAAATAGGTACCCAATACCAAGGATTTATGAGCTCCTGGATGAGTTGCATGGAGCTGTCTACTTCACAAAGATTGACCTTCGTTCTGGATATCATCAGATCAAGATGAGGGAGGAGGACATCTCAAAAAAAACCTTCAGATGTCATTACGACCACTATGAGTTTTTGGTGATGCCCTTTGGGTTAACCAACGCCGCAACCACGTTCCAATCTTGTATGAACCATGTGTTCAACAAGCAATTGAGGAAGCATTTGCTGGTATTTTTTGATGACTTGCTCATTTACAACAAGATGTGGGAGGAGCATCTCAGACATGTGGATCAGATTTTGAAAATCATGGAGGAACAATCACTATATGCTAAGGAGTCCAAATGTGAGTTTGGAATGACAGAGGTGCTTTACTTGGGGTACATCATTGGAGCAAAGGGGGTACAGGTACATCAGGAGAAAATAAAAGCCATCATGGAATGGCTTACTCCTAAGACACTCACATAATTGAGAGGGTTTCTTGGCATGTGCATGTACTACAGGAAATCTATCAGCTGTGTGCACCTTTGACTGATTTGACTAATAAAGGAGCCTTCAAGTGAAATGAGGAGGCTCAAATGACGATGGACAAGATGAAGAAAGTAATGAGTACGTGCCCAGTCCTGGCCCTTCCAGATTTCAGCCTACCTTTTACCTTGGAGTGTGATGCCTCAGGAGAAGGGATAGGGGTGGTACTGATGTAGAATAGGCATCCTCTTGCCTATGAGAGTCAGAAACTCAGGGGTCCTGAGCTACTCTACAACATTTATGACAAAGAAATGTTGGCTATCATGCACACACTAGCCAAATTCCGACAATATTTGGTAGGTGCACGGTTTGTCGTCAAGTCAGATCATAACAGTATCAAATACCTATTGGAGTAGAAGGACTTGAATGAGAGACAACAGAAATGGGTAAGAAGAATACAGGCCTACGAATTTGACATTGAATTTGTCAAAGGGAAGAACAATGTGGTGGCTGATGCATTATCCAGGAGGCCATCCATCTTTGCCATGAAAGGGGTATCAGTTGACTGGAAAGACCATCTGGTAATGGAATATGCAAAGGATCGATTCACATGTCAGCTATTGGATGGGCATGTACAAGATGATAATTTCAGGGTTATAAATGACCTCATCTACTACAAGGACTGTATCTTTTTGGTTCTTGGATCAGCCTTCAAAGACAAGATATTGCAGGCGTACCATGACTCATTGATGGCAGGACACTAGGGGATCAACAAGACATACATGCAGGTGAGGGAAAGGTTCTCATGGAAGGGCCTCAAGGAGGACATGATAAAGCACGTCAAGGAGTGTACTACATGTCAGGAGAAAAAGGATGAGCACATGCACCTAGCTTGACTACTACAACCCTTACCCATTCCGGAGCACAAGTGGGAAATCATATCCATGGATTTCATCACTGGGTTGCCAAAGACACAAGGGAAGGACTGCATTTTTGTAGTAGTGGATAGATTGACAAAGTTTACACACTTCTTCTCCATAGCTACCAACTTCAGTGCAACACAGGTGGCCAAACTGTTTTTTAGGGAGATTTTTCAGGTTGCACGGCCTACCCAAGACCATTGTCAGTGACAGGGATAGTAGGTTCATGAGTACATTTTAGCAAGAGTTATTTAGATTGGTTGGTACGGCCTTGAACCCTAGTACCAATTATCATCCTCAGACGGATGGACAGACCGAGATAGTCAACAAGTGGGTGGAAGGATACCTCAAAAATTATGTGGCAGGGCAATAGAAAGTGTGGTCCAGATGGTCTCACTTGGGAGAGTATTGCTACAACACCACCCAACATATGTCCATAGGCATGCCACCATTCAGGGGCTTGTATAGCTATGATCCTTTATCTTTTGTGGAGATTTCTTTCGGTGACAACCAAGTGCCCATGGTATAGGATTGGATACAACAGAGACAAGATATTCTTAGGGAGCTAAAGGATCATCTACAGAGAGCATAGAAACAACAAAAGATCCAAGCAGACAACCACATAGTTGATCATACTTTTGAGGTTGGTGACTTAGTCTATCTAAGGCTCCAACCATACAGGCAGGCTTCCATAAAAAGATGCAGAGAAGAGAAGTTGCAACCATGTTTATTTGGGCCCTATAGAGTCAACATGAAGATAGGGGCCACAACTTATGAGATGGAGCTTCCACAGGGAAGCAGGATACACAACGTCTTCCATGTCTCCTGCCTCAAGAAAGCCATAGGCCAACACATCACACCCATTGAGGTATTACCTCCCATGGATGAAGAAGGAAAACTTGTTTTTATTCCAGAGGAGATATTGGAGGTTCGAGAGAAGAGGCTCAGGAACAGAAGCATCAAGGAGTACCTGATCATATGGAAGGATCTACCCATTGATGATGCTACATGGGAAAGTGAACAAGTGGTGACAGAAACAGGTTTGGAATTACTTGAGGAAAATCAATTTCTAGTAGGGGAGACTGTAATGTCCCCCACCTCTTGATAAAGAGGTATTGAAGAGACTCAGTGGCTTAGGCATCCCCACTAGGCCATAGTCTGACACTAAGGGGAAAGGTCAACTAGACTAAGGTTATATTCTTAAGTTGACTTGAGGAAAAAGGTAAAAAAAAGGAGTAAAAGATAACTCAATGAAAGAATAGAAGAGCTAGAAGAGTTAAGCCTGGGAGTTAATCTAACTTAACAGAGAAATAGAAGAAAAAGTATAAATAGAAGGCTGGGGTGCACCTATGGGGAATTCTGGATTTTAGTATTTTCTTCTTATTGCTCTTGAGCATACAGTTTGGGGGTTTTGATGTAACAAACCCTTGTGAGCAACTCAGTGGTGAAAGATCCACTCACCTTGTTCCAATCTTGGTCTCGGGGATGAAAGACTCCACCCACACCATTCTACACTCATCACATATCCATCAATTGATTCAGAAAAGCAACAGGATCGTACTGTTCAGGAGTTTCCAACAAGGGTGCATCATCATCTAGAGGAGAGTTCGTTCCAACTGATAAGGAGAGACATTGGGCATTCCAACACTTGGGTTTTACTTGCAGGTGCTCAACCATCACTTTGAGGGTTTCTTTGAAGATTTATCATCATCAAATCTTCATCTACAGTTTGGGACGACTTTGAGGCTAGGAGGACGTCCCGTGATTCATTATTTCTCAGATCTAGGGAGATCTACTTAGAATATGGATCTGAAACTTCTCCCATGGGGTTTCCATAGACCGATCTATATTCCTGGAGATTTTCAAAGCATTTGGAGGCCTCCTTCATTAGGGCCGAGTTATCTAGGGTTCCAGGCATCTAGGAGGGTGCAACTTCCTTAGAGGATTCAGTATTTGGAGGGGTTGGCCTTAGCATTTCAAATTGAGACTTCAGGAGGGAAATCCTATAACCATGATCTATCAGTTGGCAGAGTTTGGACTCATTTGGATTCTTCCTTCATCAGGGTCGATTTATTGAGGATTTCATCCTTCTACTAGAGTGTGGCATCTTTCAGCTGGAGGAGTTGGCATCCATTTGGCTCAAATCTATTTGTATTGACCTTCATTTCTTATCCAGCCTTTGGAGGCTTGTTTTGTATTAGCGGGAGCATTTTGTAGCAGCTCATATCTATTATCTATTGGAGCCATCTAAGGATTATTCCAGATCTACTCTTTCTATTGTATCTGATTCATGCTTCTTATAATAAGGGTTAGATCTATGCTTGTGTTTTCTATATCTTGAATATGTTGTGATCTTGCATATGTTGGATGAATCTTGTATAAACACCATTTAAATAACAGGAACACTTCAATAACCACCTGCACATCAAACATGTCAGTGGTAGTTAGTGATTCCAAGAAAAAAATTGGCTTGGGATCATTACACTCGTCCTCTAGTGGAGTCTCTGAATCACATTTGAAGTTTGATTGGAGTCGTCAGTAAAATATTCAGGCTACTGAGTCTTTGGACAATGGAGTTTCCATGAAAATTTTGAATTCTAGATTCTTGAAAATGGAGTCGCCAGGTGAATGATGTACAACCTTTCTTTGTTTGAATACTTTTCACCATAAGTACTCAAATATAAACTTTGTCATTTCTCCTAGGGAATATTTCACCTTCACTCGCTGACAATGATGCCAGAATGTTAGCACTCTATAAATTTGTTCGACTGATAAAAAAAACGACAGAGGTAACCTACAAACCAACTTTAGAGCTGGGTACTAGCATGCTCAACTTAGACAGGGCTCTCTCCTATCAATTGGTATTTATTTGACAATAAATGGCTAGATTTTGTTTGTTTTGGGGGGGTTTTGTAATTCTGCTGGCAAGGAAGAGAGAGGACACTCAGGGATATGGAGTCAAATTTTTGAAAATGAATAGGAACACTGACTAGTTAGTAGAACTCTCCATAGTATAAAGGCTAAATGAGGCAATGAATTTGAGTTATAAATTGTAATTTTCAGAGTGTACGAAGAAAGGGGAAAACAAATAACTGCATCAAAGCATTAGTGAAATGAATTCTGAATTAGTTGAGATATCCCACAAATATCCCACCATGAGTCAAAAATTGGCAAATATCCCAAGCCTATATCTAGCCTTAATGCTTATCTAAATCCCTCGATTATATCATCACTAAAGCAAAGGAATGAGTGTTGATGCCAAATCCATCAGTTATATCATCATTGAAGCAAAGGAATGTGTGTTTATGCCAAATTATCTTTCGATTATATCAGTGTAGTACAAAAAGGCCGAGACATGGAAGAGAATGGCATCCGAGTGCTGATGGATAAAAGAATCTCCCAAATCAAAAAGGAGCCGAATACTGGGTAAGTATGGCCCAAGAACCTCAGCGAAAGATACAGGAAAGGTGGTCCAAGTGCGTTAAAAGTTGGGAGAATATCAATCGGGAGATGAAAGACATTATCCTTCCATAGTTCGGCTCACCTGAAGACACTGTCGATTTGCATGACATAGTCAAACAACATGAAGAACATGACTCAACATGGTAAGTGGAGATCGTGCAGGTGGCGAGTATGACACCAGGTCACATAAAGAAGTTTATGGAACACATGATCAAGGTTTGCGCTGTACTACAATGTTTAAGTGCCAAGATGATCAAATATTGAGAATGATAAATATAGATAAAGGAAACCCTTTCAGCCCCGATGGACCAACACAGATTCTTGTATGCTAACACATGAAAGGATCTCTTCGTCAAGTGGTCAGAGTACAAGAAGAATCATCCATTAGAGTATAACCACTTGACAATCTCAAGAGAACAAAGAGATCAAGCGCCATGTGTCATTATTTTGTTTTACTTAACAAAAACGTTTAGTAGTTATTTTAAGTTAGTGATTCTTTATAAATAAGGGGATCGACCTCGTGGGAAGGGGTTGATGTTTTTGGGGAAAGACCCTCTTTTATGAGAATTGTAAAATAATTATTTATGTGCAGCTTTAATTAAGAAGTTATGTTTAGAGCCAGAGAAAATTTTTATTTTCATCAAAAGTGTTATGTGATTGGATTGAGGAGGAACTACTTCCATATTTGAATTCAGTAGTTGATGCTGTAATGAGTAAGAGTTTTTTAATTTATTGATAAGCTATATTCTCAATACTTTAAACAATTCTTTTGTTGTAAATGATGAAAATTGAATCATTGTGTTAATATGTGATTGATGGTAGAGCTAAGGAAACTATTTTTATTGCACTTATCTTTATTACATGTGTATTTTATTTCAATAATTGTTATCTTAGACAATGTTGAAATACCAACAAGTTAACGTATTATTACTAGACTTGTAATCAGTGTTAATATTGATGTCTGGATGCTAGAGCACAAGGGTTATCCCAAGCTCAACATTCTTCAATAATTAATAATTTCCTCTATCAATTGGTTTATACCATCACCCTTATTTTATCAAACTGATCTAATAATATAACAGAAAAAACGAGAATCATTTAACCTGAAGGAGGAACTTTCATAGAAATATACACTGTCAATCACTAGTAAATCCCATCGGCAAATTGGCCAGATTGAAATATTTGGAGAACCATTCCACTCATCAAATGTTGCAGAGTCTAATTTGGCCTCTAAGGTGGGGTTGGTTCCTCTTGTTGAGTCAAATGATCTTGGACCCCTCAATAGAATTGGTGCTAGAGGGAGGGCCTGAACGAATGAATGGCTAACGACATTTATGATAATATATTTCACATATCCTGTAGATTCAAAACAACCCACATGCATGGCTAGTCATTCTAAAGACAACCCACATACAAAGAGTAATCCTGAAATGAGTAACTCACCTCAGAACGAGGAAGTAGAACACCTATTCCCTGAAATACCTTATGCTCTCCCCCACGATGAGTTGAACCACTTCATAAGAAAACAAGTAAGCAGACCAGTTGATCATAGAAAACAAGTAAGCAAACCATTTTTTCACATCCCTGACCAGGTTTTTGTTCACATAGTAAAAGACCTGATATATTTTTCCCTAACTGAGATCGAACAACCCCTTTATCTGATCCCTGAAACACTAGCTGGTAACAACTTTGAACCTGACGATTTTGAATCTGATGAGGAAGGGTATAAATTGGATCGCTCATCTTCTGAATCAGACGACATGGAGGATAATAATGAAAAAAATGAAGAAAGGGGAAATCAACCTCAAGATAATCAACCATGGTTGTCCAGAGATTCTCTAGAAATCACAGGATGGATACATAACCTACTCCGACATATGGAAAACTTATTCCCAAAATTTGACCATGAAACCTCCGGATTTCTTGAAGACCATATCAAAAAGTCCATATTAGCTATAAGATTGATGAACGTACAACATAAAGATGTAGTGTGTAGGATTTTTCCATATACCTTTGAGAATTCAACCTAGACTTGGTATTTTAACTTGCCTATTGGATCCATAACTAGTTGGACAAAGTTTCAAAAAGATTTCTTAGACAAATTTGCAGAAGAAACCACCACATGAGATTTAATGGATAAATTTTTCGTTTCCACAATGATTTCAAAAGAGAAGGTTAAAGATTTCAATCAATGGTTTACCACTATCCTGAACAAATTCCAACCCGAAGTTAAACCTACTCAGGAGTTGCAGATTGAGGTATACACTAATGCTCTCCCTGCTTCCATTTCTATGTTTGTGAAAAGGGATGCCAAACACACCCTAGATGAAAATTTCGTGGAATCCAAAACAATTGAATTCCAAATGAAGGGATGCAAAGAGGGCCAGGTCTCACTAGTTAAGAAGGAAGCTCAACCTCCACCTAGGAGAGGACTTTTGTTGAATAGACCCCCGAGAAACAAAATAGAGAAAGGTCCCAAGAAGTGAGGTGGGGACACAGAATAGCTACAACGGATGATAAAGAAACTTTCTAACGAAATCGTAGACATGAAAATAATTGTTGGGGAAGGAAACCAAGGTCAAAGGCCTTATAAACCCTTTTTTAAAAGAAACCCACATTTCAAAGAAGTTAAACCTCCCCCAACCAACTTAAACATCAACCTGGTAATGTAGCATCCAACTCTTTTGCACGTACCATCAAGAGAAACATTTTGAAAGAGACTGCCCCCAATGGGTGGATGCTATGAATTTAATGGCCAATCGATTCCTAGATGAATTTTATCTTACCAAACAATCAAGTGGCTCAGAAGTAAATATCACCGATTAGGAAGAAGTTGAGCCACTAGAAGAAACAACCATGTTGTTGTGGGATCCTAACTTTCTAATGCCTCTCGACGATATATTTGAGGTCCAGGAACCACCCACTGAGATTTTGGTTGTACAAACACAAAGTAGGGGTCAACTGTTCTAAAATAATCCCACCACTGTTCAATCCTCAGGAGGGAAACAAATAGTCGATCACTCGAAAGCACCGCTTGTCTCCCAAAGAAACCTTATAAACATCCACACACGAGAAACACCTAAGCTGGAATACAACATAGTAGAAGACTTAAAGAAGTTGAAGTCTAATGTGTCAGTCATGGACATGTGCATGATTCCCCAACAAAAGGATTTCCTATTACAAGCATTGAAGTTAACATATACCCCTATGAAAGGAACTAATCAAGGGAATGTGTCATCCCCTACAAATTTAACAAATAAACCAAATTTAAACACATGCTCCCTAGATAAAAAAGAGAGACTTTTTGTCCCTCCTTTCTTGTTAACCTTTGAGGTTTTCAACATAAATTTACATAATTGCCTAGTTGATTCAGGGGCATCTTCAAATGTCATGCCATTATCAATCTGTAAGAAATTGAATGCTACCCCGCTCAAAAGTGATAAACATGTTATACAAATGGACAGATCCCGATCCAAGTGGATCTCGGTGGCCATCCATCTTTTTCACTGAATCACCATTTTGAGCCTATGGTTTTGATAAACCATGACAATCACCATTTTGGTGGAGAATGGAATGTAATGTCATCTTCATTTGTTAATTACAAAAATCATGTAATGGTCTTATGTACATGCCTACAACATAGCGTTAATGCATTGGATCCAATTAGAACTCCGTAGTTAAGTGTGCTCAGGCTAAATTAGTACCGGGATGGGTGACCATCCGGGAAGTCCTAGTATTTTACATGCCTATGGAATTTTATAAACTTAGTCCAATTTATCCCACATGCATCATGGGAATTTTTCTCCTCTCACTCTCTCATATATAATTGAGGTGAAGGAGGCCCTTTAAGCATGCAACCGAGTGTGAAGTAAAGCTTCTTGTGAATGAAGCGTAGACAACATCTCTTTCTTTTTAGAGATAAGCTACCCCATTTTTCTAGTATGTGCTCGACAGTGGTTTTCTATCTTATTCAGTAATAGGAGTTGGTTTTCACTATATTTTTGTGTTCTCTTCTATATTTTTGTGTATTTCATTGTTATATCTCGGTCACATTTTTTCCTTCATGTCGTTCTCAAAATAATCCAGATCAATGGTATCAGAGTAGGCTGCTCCTTGGAATTTCTCAGAGCAAGTCCCCGACGAGGTTAGGGTATAGAGAGTTGGGTCTCGACCTAGTTTCGATTGAGGACAAATTCTCTCGCAAGCCCAAGTAACCTCCCATGGTGGAAGAAAATAGAGATGACAAAGTAGGATATCCTTTCAAGACATTGCTCAAAGAAGCCCTTGTGCGACAGAGGAACAATATGATGGACAACTTTTCTCAGATACTTCAAAGACTACCAATGGTGGCAGCTGAGGCATCTACGATAAGAGGCCATTTCACAAGTACCATACCCTTCAAGGTACAAGTCAATTTTTATATCCCCTTATTTGAAGGCTATATAGATGCATATGCTCTAGAAAAATGGTTGAATCCATTAGAAGGTTATTACTCTGTCCAAAAAATTTCGACAGTGAAAATATCACCTTTGTGATTCTTAAATCCCTCCACCATGTTAGATCTTGGTGGGAAGGTTACTGGGAGAGGTACACCAAAGATTAATCTACACTATTTGGAGATAACCCACTTGGGAAGCCTTTGTAGATTCTGTAAAGGAGGAGTTCTACCCTATCATAAACTATGATGAGAAATACATGAGATGGACAAATCTACATCAGAAAAGAGATCATATTATGCCAGAGTACACCAACATCGTTCATACCTTGTGCTCAAAGATGGGTATCAAAGACTATGAATGAAACCTGGTTTTGAAATACCGTAGTGGTTTACACATGTACATCCAAAGATAGATGGATTTTCTGGACATCTCCTCATTGGGACTTGCTTATCGATATGCAGTCAAAATTGAGAAAAAATTCAAGCAACAAAGTAAGTGGGAGAAGCATGGAAAATGAAACTCTAACTCACATAATGAAGGACAAAGAAAGGAATGCCAACCTTAAGAGTGCCAGCTCCAGATGTAGGCAAAGAAGGGTAACATGAAGTCTAAGAAAGAAACCAGAAAGTGGTGTGAGTTCCACAACAACCCTTGGAATAACACTGATGAATATCGCTCAATATAGTTGTTATAACATGCTAATTTGCATAAATGTTTCCAAAGCCTCTTGTCCTTGTGCTATCTTTCCACTCAGATTTAAAAAAAAAATCACCAGCTTCATTAAGCTCCCATCACCTAAATCCTTCACTCGATTGATCATCCAAAATAGTCATGTCCTCCATGAATAAAAGATTGGCAAATATCCCAAACCTATATCTAGCCTTAATTCTTATCTAAATCCTTCTGTTCCATCACTTCATCCATTTTTACCCTTATTATCACATTCGCGTTGAAAATTAAAAATATTCATTTTATTAAGCTTAAGCACCCTTATCCTATCCACAAAGTCATGTGATAAGCCTCATATGCCCAAAGTCCTTAGAAAATGGAAAAAGGGTTTATTATTATCAATATAAATATTTTTATGTTAAAATATTTATATTAATATTTAGTTCATGACCTCACGTCAAATCATGGGCACAAATCTCAATTTTTAACATTGAAAAGTCAAAGGGTGGATGGAGGGTGCATATACCTTTCTGTGGTTGAAAGTAAACAGAGGGTAATTTTGGAAAGTAGGCTGAAATTCAACACGTGGTTTTTGGTCAGGGAGACATGTTCTTACGTGATGCATTTCAGGGGTAAAAGTGGTGTGGGTTAAAATCACTCCTCCCAAGCCTGAAATACTATGGAAAACATTTAATATATGATTTTTTTTCATAAACGTGCAACATATGATGACAGATTTCTAGGAATGCATTTCAAAACAAATCATGGAGTTTCCAATGCCATAAAAAATTTCTTCCTCTCGGTGGAAAAATTTCACAAAGGTGAAAATTAAATCTTATGGCAGAGAAATAAAGGTTTTTGAATGGGAAAATTTACGTGGACTAAATATTTGGATAATTGTTTATCCAAAGTTTTTACAGAAGTAAAAGAAGAGGATTAAAAATATTTTACCAAAGATGGTAACCAAGACATGGTTTTTAAAGCCATGGGAAACAAACCAGGAAATAGTTTTCACTGTGAAAGGGTAAATATTTATTGAGCAAAACAAGACATGGTTTTCAAAACCATGGAATCAAGCAATAAATTGTTTTTCAAAACCACAGGAATGAACTAAAATATGGAAATTTAATTCTATAGGTTAAAAAATATTTGGGAATTATTTTTATTCAAATATATTATTCCCAAATATGTAAGGAGAATATAGATAAATGAAATTAGATTTGAAAGAGTAAAAGTAACATTTCAAAGAGAATGTGGAAAAGGAAGGAGTTGAAGAATCATAGGAATCGACAGCTAGATCATAAAATGTTTTCCTTGTTAATCATTGTAATCGGTTCCCATATCGAAACTATCATTTGTAATTATTGTAATCAGTTTTAGAAGTTGAAACGTTTCATTTCAGTTATTGTAATCATTTGCACACCGAAGGAACTCAAATTGTATAAGTATTAGAGGTTCCAACTGTATTAGAGGTTGGCAGAAGTGCAAGGGCATGATTTAGCTATTTGAACATTGAATGTAATTTTCTGAAGCTGAATAGAATACATATGCAGAAGTCTTTGAAGTCTCCATGAAAAGATTCTAATGTTGGTGATATGATTTTTTTCTTCTCTCTTTGTATGTATTTCCCATGTTTTTGATTCCATTAGCATTGTCTTTTGTTTAAATTGGATAGTTTAAAGGCCTAGAATTCATCTTATGATGCTCTTGGCTTAAGAAATTTAAACTATGTAAGTTTCTTCATAACTAATTTAGAATTCATTTCACTAATGCTCTGATGCAGTTACTTCTTTTCCCGTTTCTTCTTACACTCTACAAATTACAATTTATAACTCAGATTCATTGCCTCATTTAGCCTTTATCCTATGGAGAGTTCTACTGACCAGTCAATGTTCCTATTTGTTTTTCAGAAATTCAACTCCATATCCCTGACACTCTCCCTTCTTTGCCAGCAGAATTACAAAACTCCCCCAAAACAAACAAAATCTAGCCATTGATTGTCAAATAAATACCAAGTGACATGAGAGATCCCTCTCTAAGATGAGAAAGCTAGTACCCAACTCTAAAGTTGGTTTGTAGGTTACCTCTATCGTTTTTTTTATTAGTCGAACAAATTTACATAGTGCTAACATTATGGCGCCATTGTTGGGGAGCGAAGGTGAAATATTCCCTGGGATAAATGGAAAAGTTCATATTTGAGTACTGATGGTGAAAAGTATTGATACACATAAATGTTGTACATCATTCCCCTGGAGACTCCATTTTCGAGAATCTAGAATTCAAAATTTTCATGGCGAATCCACTGTCCAAAGACTCAGTATCCTAAATATTTTATTGGCGACTCCAATCAAACTTCAAATGTGATTCATAGACTCCATTGGAGGACGAGATCCATTGACAGAGCTATGAAAGGACATCATAGGAGAAAACAAGTACCTAAAGTTGAGTTTTTTCCAAGATATAATATTTTTTGTTACTAAGTACCTTTTGTCCTTTCCTGAACATGCTAAACAAATTTTTCTTTACCTGCTGCATTCAAATGATGATCATGAGAATATTGCAATTGTATATCCTCCTCCTAAAGTTGTACATATATCTCCTCAGTTTATCACTGATTTTGATCAAAATATTCCATCTGAGCCATGTGATGACCATAGCCAAGTTGATGAGCCTCATGAAACCAAGGCTGATATCTCACCTCTTGTAATTGATCCAACACCCTCCAATATTCAGCATAGATACATTCCTTTAAAATTACCTCACATCCTTCATGATTTTCCTCCAAAGCACTATAAGTACCTACCTGTGTTTGATGGAGAACCTAATGCCATCACAGCTAAAAAAAACATCCAAGAGTGTGAACATTTTATAGATTTGTTTGAGATTGATCATGATGATGTTTGTATGAGGGCCTTCTCTCAATCCTTGGAAGGGGATACCAAACACTCGTTTAAACATTTGCAACCAGAAAAAATTAACTCATGGGAGGAATTGAAGAATGTCTTTTTGAAGTTTTGGGGCAAGGAGAAATCTTTGGATCTACAACTTATAGAGTTATATGCCTTGAAAAGGTAGAGAAATGAAACTGTTTCTACATTCAGTAGAAGGTTTTCCAGTATTTATTACAATTTTTCCAAATAAATTCAACCCACTGAAGTTGCTGCCATGCTCCATTATACAACAACTCTTCATCCAGATTTGTCTTTCCTCCTGATGGAAAGAAGACCTAAGTCCTTACAACAAATGTTTAATGATACTCAGGATATTCAACACAATATCCAAGCATGTAAACATATTCAAAATGATTATTTGGATGCTAAAGAACATGACATTGAATATGAACAAAAAATAATTGATTTGAATCTTGAGCAGAGAGTTAATAATATCATAGGCCCTCTTGAAGTTTTAAATGCTAATGATTTTGAAAAGCATTATATTCCACGTATTGAAAGAGAAGGTGCTAATTTAGCTTCTAATCCATCCCATGATAAACATGGGTCTGATTTTTTTATGTATTCATTTGTAGACAATCAAGAAGATGAATTTACAAATCAAATTGTTGAAGAGCATGCTGATGTTCCAAGCTTTTCCTTGTTAGATGACATTGCAGATGTTGCTAATTTGCCTAAATATGATTAATATGATGATGGATATGATTTTGACTTCCTAGAACAACCAACTGCATGTTCTCTATCAGAAAATGTTCCTTTTCAGCAGTGTAATGAGAGAAATCAACCTACATATCACAGTTACAAAGAATAAAGCACTGAATCAGCTGAAGGAAATTATTTACCTTTATTCTTTTCTTCATTTAAATTATTGAAATAAAATTCTAAGATCATCACTGGATCAAAGGAATGTGTGATGATTCCAAATCACACTGATTCACTGGAACAAATTGACAAGAAATTGCAGCAATATTCTAGAGAAGAAAGAACTTGTTACTATTGATTAAGGTTGGTTGTCATTGATGTCAACCCTTGAAGAAATCTCGGTAGCACAAAGGTTTGGGTAATGGACCCAAGTTTGTTTGATGTAAAGATGACTCATTATTGTCTTGTCATGGTTGATAAGAAGTACAAATGGATGAACTTCAAAGTGGCCCCCTTATGGTGAAATCCCTCATTGGAAGACGCTTTGCGGATTGAGTTATCCTAGAAGTATGGTTAGAGAACCCATGCTTAATTGTGGAATAATGAGATGAAGGTCGATGGATTTATGAATGAAATTATCCTAGATGGATAGTGTGTGTCATTCCATTTCCATTGGTATGTGGAATGTCACATAACTCCTCACAGTTAGAGAGTTATGGCCATATGAATTTGAAGAACCCTCATGAGTCATATAGAAGCCCCCAAAAGTCAAGTGTTTGTAAAAGAAATTATTTAAATAATAAAGTAAATGGAGAACTCCCTAAAATAAGGAAAGTGTAATGTTACATTAAAGTATAAATAAGATGCAAATCTCTCTCATTTAATCACACTTGAATATCATTGAATATCTACTTTTGTGAAAGTTTATTTGGGAAGGTATTATTGATAGAGAAAATTTGCAGTAGAAAAAGTGCAGCAGGAAAACTGCGGCAGAAAAAGTGTTGTAGAAAAATAGCGGAAGAAAAATCGCGGCAAAATAGTGCAGCAGAAAAATAGCTACAGAAAAATAGCAGCAGAAAAAGTTCGACAGAAAAATCGAGGCAGAAAAATCACGGAAGAAAAAGTGCGGCAGAAAAAGTGTTGTAGAAAAATCGCGGCAGAAAAAGTGCAACAGAAAAATCGCGGCAGAAAAATTGTGGCAAAAACATGGTTGGGGTCTATTTATGAGAGATATGGCACATCTTGTTTGAGGTATGTTTTGTGAGCTAGAGTTTATCTCTTGAGATAGTATTGGATGTTCAATATTGTTGCATATATCAGATTTGTTGAGGGATACAGTTGGTATTTTGTTGTTGGCATTTGACATATGGGTATTGGTATTTTGGTTGCGATGTGTTGCTGAAGTTGTTGGTTTAGCTCGAGGCTACATAACAGTGAGGTTGTGGCACATGTTTTGATATAAGGGTTTATGGTATATGGTTTATGGATAGAGTGATGAATTGTTAGATAACTTTTGATGGTTATATTGGTGTATATCTTTGGTATATGGTTGAGATACATGTTGGGTACATGGTTGAGACAAGTAGTTGATGAGTTGGAACATACATGAGGTGTATAGTTGATGATGTTGGTACATCTTGATGAGTCAAGGTTGATGGATGGTTGATGCATGGTACATGTTGGTTCAGGTTATTGGTACAGGTTGTTTGGTGCAGTTTGATTGGTACAGATTGTTACAGCTTATTGGTATAGGTTGACAGTGGTAGTGGTTGATTCAGTGGCAGTGATAGGTTTTCTACATTTGGCATTTATATTTCATGGTGGTTGGATGGGGCAAGGACATGTGGTTGTAGCCACCTTCCGGTTGTAGACAAAGAACTTAGGGGGTTGTAGCTTCCTTCTGGTTGTAGCCATATAATTGGGGATTTGGAGCTTTCCTCAGGTTGTAGCCTGAGAAACTAGGGGGTTGGAGCTTCCTTCCAGTTGTAGTTGGAAAAAAAAGGAAGTTGGTGATTCCAATGAATGTAATTCTTCAAGATATATAAGGAAAAGCATTCTGTGGTTTTCTCCTACTTTGGGTTTCCACATAAAAACATTGGTGTACTGTGTATGTGTATGATTTCTCATTTGTTCATTGTTTATTTACTCTGCAATTATTGGATGATAATGCTATACTAAACAACACTTGCATTATATGGTTAAAAAAGATTAAATTTCTCTATTATTGATTCACCCCCCCTCTCAGTAATCCAATAGTTACTTGTTATGTAGAAGGTCTTGTCAGATCAAAATTGCAGCCATTGGTCTAAGATGAATCTGAAAACGATTGTGTTCAATAATCCAAAGAAATTGAAAAATGTGCATATGATAGTAGTGAAGAAAATGAAGAAGGTTTTGAATCAAGTGAAATAACCTTGCCATTGTTTTTTTCTTCTTTCAAATTGTTGAAGATTTTTTTTTATAATGTTTCAAATCAGAAATCCTCCAGGCATGATGTTGAATATGAAGAAAGCAATGGACTTGCAAATGAAAACTATCTTCCATTATGTTTTTCTTCCTTTGTATTGTTGAAAGTAAATCATGAGATAACAGAGGAAGCAGGGAAGTTTGAATGCATTCACAGTGACATTGTTTTACATGAGCAAATTTTTATCAGTGAGGAAGACCAACAACATTCTCATGCATTTAATGACCATGTTGTTGATTACATGGAAGGTTATTTCAGTTCATATTTGCAGCCTGTGCTCGACTACCAGCTTGGAAATAAATATGATGGTCAATCAATGTCAATGTTAGATATGGATTTATTTCCACTAGGGGTTTCATTTCAGCCAACAATGTCTTCTGATTCAGAAGATTGTTATTCCAGTAGTCTCAACTGATTTTTCAGCCTCTTGGTGGCAATCAATAGGTTAAATCACATGAAAACAAGAATGCAGTGGAAGGGGTGAAACATGATTGTTGTTTTGTGCATGTTTTAGAGGATCCATTTGCAGTTTTGTTGGAGGCAGTAAACAATCCCAACGTTTTTAATTTTTTGAGATTTGAATTTATGGGTAAATTCTTGAATGAATTATCAGTTAAAAGGATTTGGAGAAAGCATGTGCAAAGAAAACAAACAGTGGATAAAATTATTGCATGGTTTCATTGGAATTATGATTTCACTTGATTGACACTTCATTTCAACAATTAGGGTAGGTAGGTGCGAATAAGCTTGTTGGTCAAGCATTTTTTAGTTTGGATTTTTAGTAGTGTGTACAATTAGATTTTAGTGGTGTATTCAACGTTCAATCTCTAGTTGAGAGCAGTGTGTAGACTTTGATTTTCAGTGGACACTAGTGACAGGTCGGAGCAGGGTACACACACATGTTTTGGGAGTAGCCCAATGGATCTGAGACTGAGTCTACGAGTCCTTTTCTACCTCACTGGGAGGATAGCATCCCCATTGGAGCCAATGTTATCACATGATAATTTGCATTAATTTTTTCAAAGCATCTTGTCCTTGTGCTATCTTTCCACTCAGATTTTAAAACTTTTTCACCAGCTCCGTCAAGCTCCCATCACCTAAATCCTTCACTCGACTGATCATCCAAAATATTCATGTCCTCCATGAGTAAAAAATTGGGAAATATCCTAAACCTATATCTAGCCTTAATTCTTATCTAAATCCCTCGGTTCCATCACTTCATTCATTTTTACCCTTATTATCATATTCTCGTTGAAAATTAAAAATATTCATTTTATTAAGCTTAAGCACCCTTATCCTATCCACAAAGTCATGTGATAAGCCTCATATGCCCAAAGTCCTTAGAAAATGGAAAAAGGGTTTATTATTATTAATGTAAATATTTTTATATTAAAATATTTATATTAATATTTAATCCAATATTTAATTCATGACCTCATGTCAAATCATGGGCACGAATCTCAATTTTTAACATTGAAAAGTCAAAAGGTGGATGGAGGGCGGATATACATTTTGGTGGTTGAAATTAAACAGAGGTTAATTTTGGAAAGCGGGCCGAAATTTAACCCGTGGTTTTGGGTCGGGGAGACGTATTCTTACCTGATGCATTTCAGGTGTAAACATGGTGTGGGTTAAAACCAATCCTCCCAAGCCCGCAATACTATGACAAACATTTAATATATAAATTTTTTTCATAAACGTTTGGCATATGATGATATTTTTCCAGGAATTCATTTCAAAAAAAATCATGGAGTTTCCAATGCCATAAAAATTGTCTTCCTCCCAGTCGAAAAATTTCATAGAGGTGAAAATTAAATTTTACGACAGATAAATAAATGTTTTTGAATGGGAAAATGTATGTGGACTAAAGATTTGGATAATTGTTTATCCAAAGTTTTTACAGAAGTAAAAGAAGATGATTAAAAATATTTTACCAAAGATGGTAACCAAGACATGGTTTTCAAAACGATGGGAAACAAACCAGTAAATAGTTTTCATAGTGAAAGGGTAAATATTTATTGATAAAAACAAGACATGGTTTTCAAAACCATGGGAAGCAAGCAATAAATGGTTTTTCAAAACCATGAGCATGAATTAAAATATGGAAATTTAATTCTAGAGGATAAAAAATATTTGGGAATTATTTTTATTCAAATATATTATTCCCAAATATTTAAGGAGAATATGGATAAATGGAATTAGATTTGAAAGAGTACAAGTGACATTTCAAAGATAATGTGGAAAAGGAAGGAGCTGAAACGTCAGAGGAATAAAAAACTAGATCATAAAATGTTTTCCTTGTTAATCATTGTAATCGGTTCCCATACTGAAACTGTCATTTGTAATTATTGTTATCAGTTTTAGAAGTTGAAATGTTTCATTTCAGTTATTGTAATTGGTTGCACACAGAAGGAACTTGAATTGTATAATTATTTGAGGTTCCAAATGTATTAGAGGTTGGCAGAAGTGTAAGGACATGATTTATCTGTTTGAACATTGAATGTAATTTTCTGAATCTGAATAGAATACATATGCAGAAGTCTTTGAAGTCTCCATGAAAAGATTATAATGGTGGTGATATGAGTTTTTTCTTCTCTCTTTGAATGTATTTCCTGTGTTTTTTATTCTATTAGCATTGTCTTCTGTTTAAATTGGATAGTTTAAAGGCCCATAATTCATCTTATGATGCTTTTGGTTTAAGCAATTTAAACTATGTAAGTTTCTTCATAACTAATTTATAATTCATTTCACTAATTCTATGATGTTGTTACTTGTTTTCCCCTTTCTTGTTACACTCTGCAAATTACAATTCATAACTCAGATTCACCATCTCATTTATCCTTTATCCTCTGGAGAGTTCTACTAACTAGTCAATGTTCCTATTCTTTTTCAGAAATTTGACTCCATAGCCCTGAGTGTCCTCTCCCTTCCTTGCCAACAGAATTACAAAAACCCCCCAAAACAAACAAAATCTAGCCATTGATTGTCAAATAAATACCAAGTGACATGAGAGAACCCTCTCTGAGCTAAGAAGGATAGTACCTAGATCTAAATTTGGTTTGTAGGTTACCTCTGTCATTTTTTTTATCATCCGAACGGATTTATAGAGTGCTAACAAAAATCATTGGTGGAAAAGATCAAAGATAAAGATCCAAACCCTGAATTGGACCCTGATTCAGAAAATGATAAAATGAGACAGATCATTGATGCAAAACTCACTGCTACTGTCACAACTACAAAAATCCAAGCATAAGAGGATCCCAAGGAAGGGGAGCGACTCTTCCATTCACAGAAGTGGGTGAAGGGGACCCCAATTCCTTTTATTGGTGATAGCAGAAGCCAAAAGAACATAATCTCAGAAGAGGTTGTCAAGTAGTTGGATTTTCCAACAACACCACACCTATAGCCATACAACATCAGGTGGCTTCATCAGGGTCAAGATATTCATGTGATCCAACAATGTTTCTTGTACTATGGCATCAATCCATTAAAGGATGAGGTATTATGTGATGTTTCCCCACTAGAATTATGTGATGTTATATTAGGCCAAATATATATGTGGAGGCATCATGCTATTTATGAGTCTCGACCCAGTAGCGTCATTGTTACTCTGGGGTGTCATCTATACATGATACCAGAGGTAGTTTCAACTACTGTCCCACCAAAACAATGCCACAAAGTAATCTCTCATACTACAAATTTTAGCCTCTTCACAATCTGATCAGAAGGTGAACAAAAGGACACTGCAACCACTGCAGCCTTAACCCAAGACCTTTCTATCCAATAGAAGAAGATCGACAAGATTGTAGAATAGTACCAAGATGTTCTTGTTGCACCTATGAGGGTGCCTCCACACTGTCCAATCAAGCAAGGTTATAATATAACCATTCATACTCTTGATGCTACATCTTCACCAGTAGAGACTTCGCACAATCAGGTAGATCATGAAACTAGATTTGGTTGAATGGATTCAAACCCTCCAACAATAGGTTCATGACAACCTTCAACAAGCTAATCATGACAACTTCTTTAGCAAGGAAAGAAACACACCAAGATTCAGATTTAGCAGAAGTCTCCTCATCTCCCAAGGGAACTTGACTCAATGGAGACCATTTCTTCCTAAGGGGGGAGGAATGATCCAGATGGATCTTAGTGGCCATCCACCTTTTTCACTAAATTGCCATTTTGAGCCTGTGGTTTTGATAAACTATTTATTCACCCTTTTGGTGGAGAATGGAATGTAATGTCATCTTCATTTTTTAATTACAAACATCATGTAATGGTATTATGTACATGCCTACAACATAACATCAATGCATCAGATCCCATTTTAACTCCGCAGTTAAGTGCGCTCGGGCTAGAGTAGTACTCGAATGAGTGACCGCCTAGGAAGTCCTAGTATTTGACATGCCTATGGCATTTTATAAACTTAGTCCAAGGAAGTCCTAGTATTTAACATGTCTATGGCATTTTATAAACTTAGTCTAATTCATCCCACATGCATCATGGAAATTGTTCTCCTCTCACTCTCTCATATGTAATTGAGGTGAAGGAGGCCCTTTAAGCATGCAATAGAGTGTGATGCAAAGATTCTTTTGAATGAAGCGTAGCCAACAGCTCTTTATTTTTAGAGATAAGCTACTCCATTTTTCCAGTTTGTGCTCCACAGTGGTTTTCTATCTTATTCAGTAACATAATTTGGGTTTCACTGTATTTTTGTGTTCTCTTCTATATTTTTGTGTATTTCATTGTTATATCTCAGTTATATTTCTACCTTCATGTCATTCTCAAAATAATCCAAATAAGAACCCAAGTAAAGGTCATTGGGGAGTTGAAATATTTCATGATCAAGATTGCTACTCACCCCAAGTTTTTTCATGTAATTGACATAATAGTAGTATACATCCCAGAGGCTTATGGCATGTTTCTTAGTCGGGACTAGTCTGAGAAATTAAACGAATATTTTAGTACCGACTGGGCTCACCTCTGGTTTCCATTAAAAGGACATCCAAACATGATCAATATTGATAGAGAGAGATATATTAAACATACTGTCACTGATTTAGAGACACCTAACGAACCCTCGTCAACATATTTTCTTGTGTTAGGTAATTATTCCTGTGATTATGATCAGTAATATTGCTCCTTACCAATCTGATATATCATCCAAGAAAAATTATGAAATGGTTTTTCAGATAGATTCGCTAGTGGCCTCAGAGGAAAGTATGACCCATCAAGAATTCCTGACAAAAGTACTGGCCCGAGAGGTTGAAATTGAAGAAACAATCAACCATGTAGAAATAGGAAACCCCTCGCCTCTGATGTGGACCATGTACTTTGATGGCTTTAAATCACAAGGAGGATCAAGAGAAGGGTTCATCCTTATTGACCCGAAAGGGAAACAAAATTTCTTGTCCTATGGGTTAGAATTCGAATGCACCGACAATACTACTGAATATGAAGCCCTAGTCTAGGGACTGAAGAAAGCCAGTGACTTGGACATCAAGGAACTAAAATTATTTGGACATTCTGAAATCATTGTTAGGAAAGTAAAGAATACTATACATTGTAATTCACCTCACTTAAAGAGTTTTCAACAGATGGTACATAGCCTGATAGACAATTTTGAGAATTTCAACATTACCTCTGTTCCTAGGGAGAAAAACACACTTGTTGATTCCCTATCCACTGCAGCATCAATTTTATTTCCTTTAGAAGACTATGACGCCTTCAGGTTCACTATGGAACTAATATACAAACCATCAGTACCCAACAATATTTCTAATTGGAATGTTTTTGAAGGATATGAACATATTGTATATTTTCTAACTAATCAAGAGAATTTTAAATATTTGGCTATTGATGATGAGGTATTCCTAGAGAAACTAGAAGAAATAGAATCCCACCAACATTACAGGGGAAAATACCATGTTGATGATCATCCCAAGTTTCAAACGATAACTAAAGGGGTGGCCAGTTTGGAATATCTCTTCGACTTGAGAGAAAAGTTTAAGGGGATGGAGAATGAAAAAACAGGGAGCTCATGTCCTTTACATGAAACTATAAACTTAGGCACCCTTGAGAACCCCAAGAACATGAACATAGGTAAGACACTATCCAAATAAGATAGGAAATCTTATATCAAATTACTATTTAAGGAATACTAGGATATCTTTGCCTCGTCTTACAAGGAACTGACAACATATGATACTCGCTTTATACAACACACAATCGCATTGAAACCTGGGATAAAACCTTTCCAACAGAAATTAAAAAAGTATCATCCATCTCTAGAACCCTTGATGTATCAAGAACTGAAGAAATTGTTAGATTCTAAGATTATCTTTCAGGTTAGACACTTTGCCTCGGTATCCAATTTGGTTCCTGTCAGGAAAAAGTCTGGGGAGATCTACATGTGTGTAGATTTCAAAAACCTTAACAGAGCATCGGAAAAGGATAACTTCCTAGCCCCACCCATGGAACAACTCTTTCATATCATTCCTAGCTCTGGAATATTTTCCATTCTAGATGGTTTCTCAGGTTATAACCAGGTCCTAGTTTCAGAGGAATACCGATTGAAGACTACCTTCCAAACCAAGTGGGGAAATTTTGCTTATAAACGCATGCCCTTTGGGTTGATTAATGCAGGGGAAACCTTCGAAAGGGCCATGGACATATCCTTTCAGGGATTGATTAACAAGTCTGTAGTAGTATATTTGGATGATGTGACTGTGTATTCAAAGAACAAAGAAGACCACATCCAACATCTAACCCAGATTTTTGAAAGGTGCAAGAAATATGGAATATATTTGAACCCTAAGAAAACTATCTTTGGTGTAGAGGAATGGAAACTACTAGTTCATATTATATCTCAAGGAAAAATTTGTATAGACCCCTAATGAATAAAGGCAATAGCTCAGCTTCCCTTTCCCCATAACAAAAGGGCTATGAAATCTTTCTTTGGTAAAATTAACTTTGTGAGGAAATTCATGCTCAATTTCACTGAAACTGTCAAACCCTTAGAAAAAACGATTTGCAAGGATGGAGATTTTAAATGGGATGACGAGTGAAAATATTCCTTCAACAATATCAAGATTACAATCTCTCAAGCTCTAGTGCTGCGAAGTCTCGATTTTATTAAAGAATTTTTCCTCTATACTTTCGCCTCCGACGAGTCCTTGGATGCAGTATTGACCCAGAAAGATGATGACAACAATGAGGCATCAATATCATTTATGAGAACTAATATCCAAGGATCTGAACTGAACTACCTTTCTATAGACAAACACTATTATGCAATATACAAAGAAGTGAAACATTTCAGATCTTACATCCTAAAAAATCACACCAAAGTCATCATGCCTCATCCCGCAGTATGATCCATGTTCACTCAACAGGAGATGGGAGAGAGAAGGGGAAATTGGATGGTAGTTGTCCAAGAATTCAATCTAGATATAAAACTTTCCAAATTAGTTAAGGGACAAGGATTCTGTAAATTGGTCATAGAAGCCCAAGATCTAATAAATTAAGACCCCAGGTGGGAGAATGAATTAGAATTATGGCGTAGTGAATATTTATACATTCCCATAGGGAAATAATATTGGTATGAAAACTTGATTTACCTCCTACATCATGGGACTTTCCCAGAAAACCTAAACCCTAAGGAAAGGAGAGCTCTCAGGCTAAAATCTGCACAATATTGTCTCATAAATTTAGTACTTTTCCATGTAAATTATGGAGTACTCCTAAGATGTCTTGAACATGAAGATGTAGAAAAGGTTTTGAGGGAGATCCATGATGGTATTTCAGGTGGACACTTTGCAGGAGATAGCAGATCTCACAAAATATTAAGAGCCAGTTATTAGTGGCCTACTCTATTTAGAGATGCTCATACATACACTAGAAATTGTAAATCTTGTCAAATGAGCATTGGTAGAGAAAAGAGGGAAGTTGTACCACTCCAACCAGTGACCATATCTAGACCATTCGAGAAATGGGGGCTAGATGTCATAGGGGATATTACTCCGAATTCTTAAAAACAACCTAAAAATATACTGATTTCTACGAATTATTTCACAAGATGGACATAGGCCATCCCTTTGACTCACATGAACAAAAAGGTTGTAATCCAATTCATAGAACAACAACTGATCACAAGGTTTTGGATTCCTTCCATTCTCATTTTTGACAATGTTGCCTACTTTTATTCTACTCTATTAACAAAGTTCTCTCTTGAAAAAGGGATCATAATAAGATACTCTGCAAACTACTACCCACAAGGAAATGGGGTAGCATAATCAAATAATAAAAACCTAGTGAGGATCTTGAAGAAAATAGTCACAGACAATAAGAGGAATTGACATAGCTTGCTTCATAATTCCTTATGGGAAGATAGAGTAACACCCAAGGAATCTATATATGAAACTCTCCATACTTTCTGGTATACAGACAAGAAGCCATTCTCCCAAATGAGTTGTATCTTCCATCACTGCATCTTCCTTAGGATGCAAGAGGACAACCCTCATCAGTTATGAACAAAGAATTGATAGAATCCTCATGCTTGAAGAGGAAATGGAGAAAGATAAATATAAGTTCATCCCTCATCAATAGATAGTTAAAATATGGTTTGAAAAGCATAAGGCCAAAGAGAATAGTTTTGAAGTAGGTGACTTGGTCCTAAAATGGGATAGAGAAAACAAACCTAAGGGAAATCATTCGAAATTCCAAAATCTATGGCTTGGACCTTTCCAGGTTTTCAAGAAAATTGGGGTAGGTACATATTGGTTGCAAAATTTGAGAGGTGAACCAAACTCCCTCCTAGTGAATGAACAATCCTTAAAACAATACTTCTCCTAAAAAAAAATGTTTTTAAGTTTCCTTTTTTGATACTTGTTTGATTATTTTTCGTTTTGTCATTTCAATTTTTGAGCGAGTTGTGTGTTTCAAAAGAATGTTTCACTTCGGTATTTATCGAGGGGATACAGTGATACATACTCTTCTCCTGACCTTCGCTTTCATGCAAAATAAGAGAGGCTGAATAGACTCAAAATTCCAAAAAAATCCCTCATGTTGTCTTTGTGGGTGCACCATCTCGGTAAACGATGAAATCATCCACCTGGTGGTCTGGTGAATCTTAAAATAAAAGTTGGAAAGTTGGAAAGGATCACATGTACCTATGAACGAAGACAGAGAAAGTTCCACCTTAACAAAACTCCTTTGCTGAAAACAAACACCCTCCTCTCTAGCTCACTCTTCGCACTACTGCTTAAAGAACATAAATTGAATTACAGAAAGTGCAAATTCTGAAAGGGTATGCAGATGACTCCATCAGGGCTATGGATATTTGCTAGTAGCGGTTCAAGGTATGTGATATTGGGGTGACTCCACTGGGGCTATGGATGCTCGCTGGTAGTGGAGAAACACCATTTCTAGGGAATATTAACTAAAAGGGCTCAGGCTAGAGGACACTCTACCTGAATCGTGTCAAAGAAGGATGTGGATCGTGGTCAAAAGGAACGAAGGTGGAAGAAAAGATGAACCCCATCGGTCGATCTATATTTTCAAACCTAGGAAGTTGTGTATGCATGAATGTGAAAATTCGGTTAGAAACAATGTTTGGTGTTTTCTCAAATAAGTTTTTCACAAGCTAAGCTCGAGGGAAGAAGCAGAGATTCTGTTTTCACCCAGAGAATTGCCATTTGTTGATCCCTCAACACAGCCTAATGTTTTTTGAGATTTCTTCTTTTGGGTACCACTTTTTCTTGTTTGAATATTCATTTGTGTAGAAATCAATGGGGTTATTTGTTGGTTGTGTTTTTTCCATTGGTCGCAATCGACTTCCTCTGAAGTCATTGAACTAATTGAAACTTTTCTCTAAAAAGAACTTGGCATTTTAACTAATAATACAAAGCTAAAATTGTGACCCACGCACCTATTTTCGACATTGGATAAATCCGAGCATTAAAATGGCTACGTAGCAACGATAATCGTCGATCATCCATGTATCATCAACATCGGAAAAAAAGAATGTTCGCGAAGAAGTTTTTTCAGAAAATTTCCAATATCCCATCGGCGTCGGTGTAATATGAAAGGGAAAAACACTAACATCCAATCACCGATTACCGATGCATTGTTTGGATTAGGTGAAATCTCAAAGATTTAAATTGTGGAAATTTTTTCATTGACACATCGTCAATCACCGATCATCGATGCATTTTCGGCGTCAACAAGTTTCGAGGGGTGTAATACGACAACATCTATTTCAACATCTCTCCAATCACTGGTCCTCGATACTTCTTCAACATCGACAGGATAGGACATGTTGGTCAAAGTGAATATCTAATGAAAATCCCCGATTCCGAATAAACTCTTAGGTGGAGGAGCCAAATTCAAACACCATGTGTCTTTACCACGTAGGAAATTCGTATGACCTAGTTTCATCCGGAGTCACCTTAGGTTGCCCCGTGTCCTAGTGGAACTTCCAATTAAAAATTTTCACATCAACGTTGTACGAAAATTTGGATCGGCATCAAAGATTTTTCTAAAACATATCAATGAACATTGTCTAAGAAAAACACTGACCCTCGATCCACTCGTTTAAATTAGCAAAATGATGGGACATTTTCGGCACAAAATAAGATCAGATTATGTCATTTAATAGGACAATTAATGTTTTTCTCTGCATACATTCCTGTCCCATGCATCGATCGAATAACGAGAATTCAAAATTTTCGATGAACCACAAAGTAGCCCACTCCTGCGCCACCAGCCTATGATCACATTTAATCCTAATCATAATTCAAACCTTGGTGATGGATTGTGTAAAGACACATTTACGCCTCGAATTGAAGAACTAATGAGACAAGGAAATTATTCTTTGTTTTTAAATGATTAAGACAGTTTTCAACCCCAATATTTTGTACACAAGTTTCTCATTCTCAGAGCAGTCAAAGGATCTAAAAGAGCATCTCAAGAGTTGCACTTGATTCTCAGAATTTTAAACCAAGTTAAGCTAGTGTGAAGAAGAGGTATGTATTGATTTTATCATTTCAGTGGTCACATTTATTTATATATCAGTATCATCTCTACAAGAAGGTGTCTAACTTTTCTCTTTCTACAGGAAAATGCCTCCAAGGAAGCCAACAACCAGATGCTTGCAAAGGGAACAAAAATTGCAAGAAGCAGAGGTCGGTGAAGGGTCTTCTTTCGACACCGTGAGGAAGTTGTATTTTTATACTAAAGAAGATTTGATCATCATAATGTCTACTAAGAAGGAATTTTCCTAGCCCCCTGCATTTGGCGACACATAGGTGAGCATTGGGTAAAATATGATGCTCCTGCAGTGGGTAGATTTGTTCAACATGATTAACCAGGAAGATTACACAAAATGTATACCCCACAATGACCCGGGTGTAAGGACGCTCAATGACCAGGTTGTTCAGAACATTTGATTGTCATTCCTACATATGGTAGCCTTCTGAACCCTGATATTGTCCTGTATTGAGACCCTAGGGTGGATAATCGGCCACACGGATGCAATGAAGTGTTTGGTCAATAATGAAAATGATGGATGCATCGGTGTTTTTCTCCCAAAGGAAGTCTAGAAATACTACATGCTCAGGGACCCAGAGGAGAGATTAAATACGGATTTCATTGTAAAATTCTATGAGTTCCATGACACCAATAGATTTATGGTCTCATGGTGGAAGGAAGAAAAAACATTTACAAACTGGAGCAATCACTGGTATGGAACAAAAAACCTAAGGGAGCCATACATTTATTTAATGGCTCTAATATGTCGATTGTATGGGGAGAGGGGTTGCACCAAGTTTTGTAGAGGCATGGATGCCCCTATAATATAGTGTGGCCATCTCCGATAGCAGCTTCAACTAGGGAGATATAATTTCAAAAAAATTGACCACCAACATATTACAGGCCCAAACACCAAAGGATGGAGAAACGCCCACTTTTCACATGGCATCGTACCTACTAGATGTAATCTGCATAAGGAACGTCTTCGCAGGCATGAATCTGAGATGGAATGTTGTCAAGCTACCTGTACATGTCTACTTCAACATTCTATGGGAAAACAGGTACAAAAAATCCTATGCTCTCATCTACAATGAAGTTATAGCTCGGGTTTATTTTATTATTTTTAAGAAAGAATGCCAAAGACTTTTGGTAGTGACCAAGAAAATGATCTCAAAAGTAGGCCATTGGTACCTAGAGGAAACCATTACTTATATCAAAGTGTTTGGGGTTACCGACACACCTCATTTATTCCCCACTCACGTCCCAGACTGACTCGTCATGGGAAAAATATGTTACCAAACCATCCTGTAGGTCTATAATGCAACTCTGGTTAAAGACAAGAAGAAAGCGTTCATAACCTATGGTTTCCATATAGGGTTTTACATGGTGAAGGATACTATGCAAGATAAACAAGAAGGTTTGAGACAACTGGAATATAGATTCCCCATAGGCCGATTTCACAAAGATGACCCTAGAGTCCTTGTAATTCAACATGCATCACAAGTCTCCTCCTGCTAGCCATATGCACATGATAATTTTGAAGAAAAAATATTTGTAGAATGTGCCCAAGACTGAGAGGAGGTACTCCATAGAAAATCTAACCTCAATATGACAAGATTTAAATCCATGAAAATGGATGAGTAGGTCAAAATGATAGAACATATGGCTCAAGAAGCCCTCAGGGTTAGGGAAGAGAACAAAGAAGTAGAATCCACAGAGGCACATAGGAGAGGGATGTTGTTGTTAGAAGAAGCCCAAAGAGTCATACAGAGGTTAGAAAATGATCCCCAACTGTTCGAACCCATAAGGGTCACCCCGACTGACACAATCGACATCGGAGAGGAGCTAAATGGATCAGAATCAACCCCAATAGAGGAGACCGTTCATCCATAAAACCCAGGCATTACATAACCACTAGAAATGTTGTCGACTATTGCTACAACACAGTTGGGGGAAACAAAAACATCAAGTGGGACAGACGTGCCCGATGTCCTCATAGACCTGATTACCATATACAATGATGAGGAAATCTCAGGGGTTTCACTCATAACCCTGGTACCAATCAAGGAGGAGGGAGAACCAAGAGAAACATCTTCTCTAACTCCAGAAGCTATGAATTCCATTCCCCAAGAAGGTGACAACCAAGCTAGAAGCATGTTGGACACTGAGTTTCTCATCCTATCAGGTACTCTGAAAGAAAACTCCAGGGATGAGCTGGGCTTTGGTGAACAGGAAGAGGAATTGCAACAGCTAGAGATCGACACATGAACAAACAATCACCAAGTTAGTGTTGAACCTGTGCCCGCAACCCCATATAAGGCCAAAAATCCACCAACTGATGAACACCAGCAGGAGGTCAAGTCACCAGAACATACAAAAGCTTCCCCTATGAAATAAGTACAAGATCCATTCATGGAACAAATATATACGACAACAAGCCTAGGCAACACTCTGATCTAGGGAAACCAACAGATTCCTGAGCTGGTGGATGAGGTCGTCGACATACAAGCGATCACTTATGACACAAAGAGGAAGGTTGTGATGAGAAGGACAACCAAGAAAAGGAGGCTCACACTTGATATCACAATCCTTGTTACCATATAAGAAACACTTCTTAACACAGAAAATGTGAATACAACTGAGCTAATCGACATGGGAATGGATATAATTGATGCCACACTGGATCGAGCAAAACGAGACGAAAATGAACTAGCTTCCACAAAGAAGGATCTAGACCATCTATGCCATTTAGCAAAATATTACCAAGACTCAACGCAAGAAACATATTTTGTGAAGAGTGAATTCCGAGAAGCATACACAATTCACAAGAAAAAGAAATCTCTTCACCACGTGCGTAGCCTATTTTCAATAAGACACTCTCATGGGGATGACAACCTGTAAATACATGGAGAGGTGGTATGGTATGAAAAGGCATACCAGTCTATGGAGCGAATCAATTATATCAGTGTAGTATAGAAAGGCCGAGATATTAAAGAGAATGGAATCTAAGTATTGATGGATAGAATAATCTCTCGAATCAGGAAGGCATTTGAATATTGAGTTAGTATGTCCCAAGAACCTCAGCAAAAGATACAGGAAAGGTGGGTCGAGTGTGAGAAAATTTGGGAGAAGATCAATCGGAAGATGAAATACATTGGCCTTCCAGAGTTCAACTCGCCTGAAGACTTTGTCGATTTGCATGACATAGTCAAATCACATGCAAAACATGACTCATCATGGGAAGAGAAGATCACCTAGGTGGTGAGCATGAAACCAGGCCAGGTATAGAAGTTTATGGAACACTCGATCAAGGCTCACGCAATACTGCAATGTTTAAGTGCCAAGATGATCAGATATAGAGAATGAGAAATAGATATAAAGGAAACCCTTTCAGCCCCGATGGACCAACACAGATTCACGTATGATAACACATGCAAGGATATCTTCATCAAATGGTTAGAGTATGAGAAGAATCATCTACTCTAGTAGAACCACTAGACGATCTCAAAAGAACAAAAAGATCAAGCATCGCGTGTCATTTTTTTGTTTTACTTAACACAAACTTTTAGTAGTTATTTTAAGTTAGTGACTATTTATAAATAAGGGGATCGACCTCGTGGGAAGGGGTCGATGGTTTTGGGGAAAGACCCTATTTTTTGAGAATTGTAAAAGAATTATTTATGTGCAACTTTAATTAAGAAGTTATGTTTAGAGCTAGAGACAAATTTTATTTTCATCAAAAGTGTTATGTGATTGGATTGAGGAGGAACTGCTTCCATATTTGAAATCAATAGTTGATGATGTAACGAGTAACAGTTTATGAATTTATTGATAAGCTATCTTTTCAGTACTTTAAACAGTTCTTTTGTTCTAAATGATGAAAAATGAATCACTGTGTTAATATGTGATTGATGGTAGAGCTAAGGAAACTATTTTTCTTTCACTTATCTTTATTACATGTGTATTTTATTTCCATAATTGTTATCTCAGTTAGTGTTGAAATAGAAACAAGTTAACGTATTATTACTAGACTTGTAATGAGTGTCAATATCATTGTCTGCATGATAGAGAGCGAGGATTATTCCAAGATCAACATTCTTCAGTTGTTAATAATTTCCTCTATCAGTGGTTTATACCATCACCCTTATTTTATCGGACTTATCTAATAATAGAAAAGAAAAAAAGAGAAACGTTTAACCTGAATGAGGAACTTTCACAGAAAGATACCCTCTCAATTACTAGTAAATCCCATCGATAAATTGTCCAGATCAAAATATATGGAGAACCGTTACACTCATCAAACACTGAAGAGTCTAATTGGGCCTCTAAGGTGGGTTTGGTTCCTATTTTTGAGTCAAAGGATCTTGGACCCCTCAACATGTTCTTAGAGAGGAAGTGCCTATACTCACCAAACACCCCCTTTCCTAAAATTGTTGAATGATGAGATTTCATCTTAGGACCTCAAACTGTGTAAATGTGTTGAACCTACACTTAATATATCTAGCTAGCCAATGGCACATAATTTGTAGAGAAAATATGAGAAAATATAAGAAGGAGAGAATGAATGGAAGAATTCTCATTAACCAAATGAATGAATGATAATTTACACAGGATATGATATGTATAACTCAACTAATGTGCATACGAGGAGAAGCCAATGCAACATAGTGGTGGTATAGAGTGATTTGGACACACACGAGTAGTGACGATAGTAAAATTCCACCTAGTCTAGTCTTCTAGGTAGTTACAAGAGTGAACTGCCACCTAGTCTGAGTTAATTAGTCCGTCAGTCTTTAGTTAACTGACTGAAATAGAGTGAAGTGAGGAGGATATTAGGGAATCATGAGTAATGCACTAGTTTGGTAATAATCCCAAGGACATTGCACATTAGTTGGTGATGATCCCAATGATGCATGGCGATGATCCCAATGTGGAATCTAGACTCCACTCAACTGATAAAATTGAAGTGTGAAATGAAGAGAATATTATCCCTAAACTATAGGAGACTGAATAATGACTAATAAGCATAGGTAAAACCTCGGGAAAAATAAATCCTAGGTGTGTGTGAAGTATCTCCAACACTCCATGAACATCACTGTGGTGAAAATAAAGAATTTGTCCCAGCAATGAGGCCATGTTAGGTACCCAAATACAAAATATACAATGAAATAAATGAGGAAAGAGGGAAAAAATCATGGGAACCCCCCCCCAAAGTAAAATGTATGTAAAAATAAGAACTGACAATTTCTAGGAAAATGTGTCCTTCAATCCAAGAATACTACGCAAAGAATGGAACTTTTGATCATTGAAGGTCTTCGTGAAGATGTCTGCAGTTTGTTATGCTGAAGGACAGAACTGTAGGTCGATGATCCCCTCATGTACTAAGTCCCAAATGTAGTGCATGTGGATCTCGATGTGCTTCGTTTGCTGCTTATGAACTGGATCTCTGTAGAAATTCAAAGAGCTCTGGTTTTCACACCAACTGACGATTGACCAATGAAACTGAATGCCCAACTCAGTGAGAAAATGTTGTAGCTACATAGACTGGATGGTTATGTTAACTACCCCTTTGTACTCTTCATCGGCGGAAGATAGATAAATAACACCCTTCTTCTTGCTCAACCAACAAATATTCCTAGAACCAAGACTGAGTGAGTAACTATATGTGGACTTGCGATCAATGATATCACCAGCCCAATCAGAACCAGTGAACCTGATGATTTCCAATGTAGAGTATGTTGCATAGTGAATCCAGAACGTGATGGTGCCCTGTACATATCGAAGGATACACTTTGTAGCCTTCCAATGTAGCTCATGCGACTCCTAGATGAACCTGGAGACTACTCCAACTTCATAGGAGAGGTCTGGTCTAGAGTGTGTGAGATACAACAAGATCCCCACTATCTATCTGTACAGTGTGTTGTCCACTAGTGGAGTGTCCCTGCCACCCTAAAGTCTGACTCTTGATAGGAAAGGAGTCGGGGAAGACTTGCAGTCTGTCATGTGAAATGTCTCAAGGAGATCTAGTGCATACTTGGCCCGAGATAGTTTGATTCCTGATGCAAACTGATTGATCTTGAGTCCAAGGAATAAATGTAGTGGACCCATGTCCTTCATCAAGAACCTATCATGCATAATACTCTTGACTGTAGCAATCGTTGAAGTCGAGAAACCGATGATCAACAAATCATAAACATATATAACTTGAAGTAGAAGTGAATCCTCCTTCCTAAGCATGTAAACATTCAGATTTGACTGGCAATGTACAAAGTTTTGTGACAACAGATAAGAGTCCATCTTGGCATACCATGCCCTCGAAGCTTGCTTGAGGCCATAACGAGACTTCTTCAGTCGAAAAACCAAAGATGAATCTTGCAAAAATCCTTGGGGCTGCTCCATGTAGATATCCTCAGAGAGATCATCGTGAAGAAATGCATTCTTCACATCCATCTAATGGACTTCCCATCCTTTGTATGCCACAATGGCAAGTGCCAAATGTATGGAATCCATCTTCACTATTGGAGCAAAGGTCTCATCATAGTCAATGCCATGCACCTGCTCAAAGCCTTTGGAAACTAGCCTAGATTTATATCTGCTAACCTATCCATATGATAGGCTCTTGGTCCTATAGACCCATTTGCACCTGACAAGTTTCCTTCCTGAAGGAAGATGAACCAGATCCCATGTCTAGTTCTCGAGGAGGAAGTTGTACTCCTCCTGTATGGTGGATTCCCAAAAGGGATTTCTAGTAGCCTCACCATAGGACTGTGGATCTGACTGAACCAACAAAAAATTCTTGTGTTGCATTGGTTCATTGTCAGTGAGTGTAAGAGTAGGCTCCTCGAAATTAGATAGAGTCCTCCTAGTATCAGTTGGATCCCCAACAAGATCTCTTGCATCCTAAAGAGTAGTCTCGGCCACTTGGGCCTCTACTCTGGCTTTGCATATGCATATGCATGCACTGACTCTGCACTTGACTGTACTGACTCTATACCTGGATCATCTGAATCCTCTAAATCATAACTCTCATATGAAGAAGAGTCGACATGTGCATTCTCATAATCTCTTACATGTGGAAGAACAAAAGTGTCTGCATGCAGGTGCTGAGGTGCATGTGAGACACTTTCCTCGAATTGGACACCTCACTCAATGATGATCCAGTCCAAGGAAATATCAATGAGTCTGTATACCTTCACACCATCAGGGTATCCAACAAAGATATGCTATGTGCTCTGTGGATTCCTCTTCTCAGAGGGAATCCTACCCCATGCACGTGAACTAAAAATACGGAAGTGGGTCACTTCCAGTTTGAGGACACTCCAAGGCTTGTAGGGGGTCTTATCCTTGAAATATATATGGGGATATCTGTTAAGGATGTAGGTTGAAAAATTAAGTTCTTTAGCCCATAATATCTATGTAAGTGACTTTGCATGTAACATGCAATATGCCATCTATTTTAGAGATCTATTTTTCTGTTGAACAACTCTGTTTTGTTGTGGAGTATAAGGAACTGTGTGTTGCAACTGAATCCTGACCTCATGACAAAGATTTTGTATCTCATGGTTGAAATTCTCTCCCCTGTTATATGTTCGTAGGACTTTTATTTTCTTTCTTGATTGTGTCTCAACAAGATATTTGAAATCTTTGATGTGTTGAAAGACCTATGATTTTTGCTTGGGAAATAAAATCCATGTGAAGCGTGAGAAATCATAAAACAAAATGAGCATGTACCTTGCTTTATTAATTGATGGATGAAGAAAAGGGCCCATGAGGTCACTATGGATCATATCTAAAGGAAAGGAAGCCTTCTGAGTCTTTCCTTTATCGAATTTCTCTTGAGGGTGTTTTCCAAGAACACATCCCTCACAAATTCCTTTGGAGAAGTGGATGTCAGGTAGACCATCAAACATTATATGCTTGCTAAGATATTGAATATATCTGAAATTTAAATGCCCAAACCTTTCGTTCCATATCCTACTTTCATCAGCATGGGTGATGTTGGCCCTTGACCAAGTTTTGATGAACACTTGGTCATATTTGACTGTTTTTGGACTTCGATAGCCTGTCAAAGATGGAGCACTAGGTGAAGCAGAGATCATGGGATCTCAGTCCACTTTTGGTCCCTTTTAGGGTTTTGGGTTAATTTAATGGGAAAGGGATGACGTCCTGTGCGTTTACCCACGCTTAGGCCCACTTTTGTAATGTATAAATATATGTGAAGTAGATGTGAAGTAGATGTGATTGATTAGTGCAATTGGTAGTGCATTTATGTGATGCGAATAAGTGCTCTGTGTGAGCTGTGTAAGGCTTGCAAGGCTAAGTGCAAGTTAATGTGAGGTTGACATAAGAAGCTAAGTGTTGTAATGCAAGGAAGAAGGATCTAGCGATCTGCACAAATCTTTTGTCCTATGCAAAGAAGGGTTTTGGAGGCTTTGTGCTTGTAACAGATTGAAGATGATAATAAAGAAGAAGAGTTTGTGGACATAGCCCCATGGTGGGGGTGAACCACGGTAAACCTTTGTGTTGTGCTCGGTGCATCGACCTAATGTGTTTGTCTTTTCCAATGTGTTGTTCTTTGATATGATTATGCTATGTGATTTTCTATGATATACTTAGATAGATCTACTTTGCTTTGTGATTCTTAGATGTATGGTTGTAGATCTGACATATATGAAAGTGTTGAGTGTTATACCTATTTTGTTGTTTCTAAGTGCTAACTTAACCTAGTTCTAAGTGAATGTTGCGGTGCTCTGTGCCATATGCGGAGTGTCATGAGGGTTAAATATAGATGAATGATTTATGCTAAAGTGTTTGATAAGTGTTAGAATCACAGATATATGTCCCAGCTAAGGTTGCAGACACCTGAGTCTTGCAACCACCCCTGCCTCTACCTCGGGTGAGACTTCATCTTCTTCGTAGGTGTTGCCGAAAGGGCTAGTAGTTAGGGTTTTGTTGGTGCATTGTTGAAGCATTGAACCCTGGGTCTGCCCCTGTGCCAACAAATGGTTTCGTTGCCGGGATCTGAAACTGTGATTGCTAGGAACTGAGGAAGAAGAAACTTTGTGCAAAAGGAAGCTCTGTGCATAGATCTATTTCCCTAGTGCGCAACTTTTTACTCGACCTGTGAAGCTTTGTGTCAGGAATAAGGTCAGATCTGAAGAAAGGAATATCAGATCTAAAGAAAAGAAGCGAGATCTGAACGCTCTATTCTCTAAGAAAAGAAAAAGTGGAAATTTCTGAAAGAAAGAGGTCGGATCTACAGAAAAGAGGTAAGATCTGTAATCTCCGTGCTCTAATAAAGGTAAGAATAATCAAAAGTTCTTAGATATGGAAGCTTTGTGATCTGTAGAAGTGAGATAAGTGATTTAGTTTTTTGTTTCTAGAGTATGGATCTAGGTATGTTTGATAGATTCTTTCCTAGCTTAAACACTAGGGCATTAATAGATGAAAGAAAGTTTCATATGAATAGATCTGATAAGTATAATGATAGATATGTTATACCTATGCATAGAAAGAATGTCTGGACTAACAAATGGATGTCGTATCCTAGAAATAAATTTTTGCTGGCTATCCATTATGATCCTAGCGTGCAGTACAAGAAGGGTTGGGGATCATTGAAGAGAAAGAGAGGATTAAATCTTTGTTACAGTTGCAGAAGAACATAACATCTTGCTAAGGAATGCCCTGGGAGAAAACCTGGTTGCCTCTGTTGTAAGGCTATGGACCATGAAGTACTGGATTGCCCTAGAATGATTGCTAGACTTGAAAAGTTGAATATGGAGCAAGCAAACCCTGGAGGAGACCAAGAGACTAAGATTATAGAAGAACCCCAGCAAGAATCAAAGAAGGCATTAATACAGATGAAAAAAACCCTGAAGGAACATAAAGATGTCCAATTACCAAAGATCTTCAAAGAAAAGGAGCAAGTCAAAGCAAGAATAGGGGACTTCGACATTGATTGTATTCTCAATGAAGAAACACAAGTGAACATTATGCCAGAAATAAATTGGGAAGCTATAGGGAATTCTTCCATGATTCCTTCATTGGGAGGAATAGGAATATTCAGAGGAAAACTGATGATGTTATGTGGAAAACTCACTCAGGTACCTATGACAATCAATGGAACTTCGACAAAAGAAGACTTTGAGATTATCAAATTCATTGAGGACAACGCCCCATTTACTATGATACTCAAAAAACCTTGGTTTGAAAGAGATCAAGCCATAAAGAAGGAACAAGAAGAGGTTTTAGAACAACAGAGACAAGAGTTAAAAGATTTCATGACTAAAAGGATCGCACAGTTAATAAAAGAACAGGAAAACCACTTGAAGCCATCTGACACTAGAAGCCTAGATGTCAAGGCCAAATCTACACAAAAGGCTAAAATTTCTACCCTAGACAAAGAAGAAGTGATATACCTAAACCCTAGGAGAGAATCTCACCAGCACGAAGTGACTATGTCCAAGGAAAATAAGAATCAAAATGGGAAGAGAATCACTGAGATGAAGCTCACTGGAAAGAAGGCTAGAAATCTAAGTAAGAAGAAGGCTAAGATTGAAAAATTATAGACGATCCCAAAGGGTACCTCGCAACAAGACACTTTGCAGAATTGGAGCTTCGTCGGGATATCAAAACAACAACATATGCCACTTCATTGAGGTGAAGTAATATAGTTGTTGGAAGCCAATATAACCATTCGACTGCCACTCCGAACGGGTTCAAAATAATTTATGTCTCACCACTAGACCATTAGACCGTGCCATAACGGACATAACATAAATTAATGCAGCCTCATAGTCATTGCAAGCAGCCTGTTGCTAAGTTTCCCTACTTAGTTCATCGTGCCATGCACAGAGAATACTTTTTTATAAGTGAGAATTTGAGCCTGAAACTTGAGATTACTTCACCCTGTGATCATTTCCTTGTTCCCATACTATTCACTATAGTCTCTGAATTCATCTCACACCCGAGCTAGTTGACCCAATCTTGTATGTCAGACGAGCTCAGCGCTGCTGAGAAAGTAGTTGAAGAAGTTTTGATTCACTTGATGACTGAGAGAGTCATGTGAGAGAAAGGATTATCTATATGAGTCCAAGCATCATCAATGAGAGGACCCTAGGCCTCCCCTTCCACTGCTCGCGCCAGTCCATCCCAACCGACCGATGAGAAATGGACCAAGCATAGGGATGACATTGCAAATGCCAAGCTTATCCCATGCATTCTACCTACTTACTTACCACCTCTAAGTAGTGCCATCAACCGTGATAGTGTACCTCGCAACTTTGAGTATGCTTTGATCACTGTGTACCTTCCAAAAGGGGTTCTCGTAGTTAGTGTTGACCAGGATAAACTCGCAGCACTGAAATTTAGTGATTTTAACCTTGGAGATCGTAAAGTTTACAACATGTTAGCCCCACATAAGTACTTAACCAGGACAAAAGACAAGAATTCTAAGATTGTCTCGCAGCCATGGACCCAAAACCTTGCGCAGTCCACACTTATTAATGTAATGAAGATCCCACACTTCGACAGACACCAGGAAGTCAACACATGCGTCAAGTTGTTGTTGTCCTGCTACCATGGAGGATACTTATGGTTGAACCGCCGCATCACTATGGATCCAACCTTGATCAATCAGATCACAAGCATTAGTATGAAAGTCCCTGAACCACAGGATTTTTACCCTAGAAAGAGCTCAGACCGAGCACTAGCGTAGAGGATAAAAGAAACTTATGGTGATGTTGAGAAAGGCACGTGAGGCTACAAGGTAGCCTCTATCCAGAGTGGTGCAGTGCACCTTTCCTTTCAGCTAATCGTGGGAAAGCTAGTTCACAAGAAAAGACCAACACAAGTGATTGGATTCGTAGTCGACCTCGCAGGGAAGTGCACCTAGGGACTACAGATGAACCTGGTGCAATACCTTGTAAACCAGCTAGAGATTGATTGCAGAGAAGCGTAAGACCAAGAGTACAAATTTCACTTTAGTTGGTTTCTCATACTAATCGCTTTCATCGCTTGGGAGCTACCAGAAGGTGCCAATTTTTCGGAGATCGAACCCTTCAAACCAATGGCCACAGAGTTCTGTACGTTGTGGTATTCAAGTGACATGAACAAGCAGTGGCAGTCCAATGCCATCTTTCACACCTATTAAAACCAATTGAAGAATGCAATCCAGTCTACACCGCGCCTCACCCCAAACACACTTCATAGGATTAAACCTTTGATAAAATTCAGTGCGGACCTCCACTTCACCTATATCACAGTGTGCGTTGATGAGCACAAACAATAGCTCCAGTTGTACTACAACTTGACAGAAGAAGACTTGGAGCAGATTACCAAGGAATGGTCGGCGAACCTCCTTGTTGCAGCGAAGCCCACAGAAATGTCTGACGTGGAAATCCCTGAAGCTATGCCGGATAAACCTGGACCAAGAAAGACTAAGAAAGATGATGAAGTTCAAGATGTCCATAGCACATCCATGAAGACTACTTCGATCTCACCTACGCAGGGAGGTGATGTTGAAGAACTAGGTGGCACAGAAGTTGAGAAAAACAAAGGTGAGGTTACTCCACCTAGAGAGGAGGAGGATACCACTAAGAAAGGGAAGATTAACCCACCAAATCCCTCATCCAAAAATAAAACTAAGGCCACTTGGACTATGTTTAAGACTACCCTCACATCAGACGACTTTGACTTCTTAATCGCTACGTTGAATGATGCTTCACTAGAGATCGCAGAAAAGCAAGAAGCAAAGTAAGAGGAGGTATTCAGCCAAATCAAGGGCAAACTTCAATAAGTGAAACAAGCACTCCATTCCAGCCGATAAGTTTCTACTGCTCCCTTGACAATTGGAACAACAGGAACAGGCGATGAGCCCACCCAATTACACCAGATCGTCGAGAAAGTTGAAGCTCACCTTCGATGAGCTCAAGAAGACACAACGCAAGCCACCTGGGATTTGACACAAGTACATAGAGAACTTGTAGAACAACAGAGTAAGGAAGAATGGGAAAATTTTTCCCTGCAAGCGAAGTGGGATGAGGAAAAAGAACAGTTACAGCAGAGCAAGGACCAGTTGCTAGCAGAGCAACTTGAAGTACGGGAAAGGGTTCACAAAGCACTTCACTCTGTGATGGTCATAGAAGTGAGGATTGAAGAGCATGTCCCATAGCAGGTGGCACAAATTGAAGAAGTAATCCAACAACTTCAACAATGCATCGTATATCTGGAACTTCATACCATGCCCGATACTTCTCAAGGAATAAGAGATCTAAGGGAGGCAACTTCTCGTAACGCAGTTGGCTGATTAAAAACCTTTTCCTTGGAATGCAAGTAGCTGAGCACTAGAAGCACCCAGAATTATGAGAACCTCACAGAGAATCCAGAGTTGCAGGCATTGGAGGCATAGCTCCAAGAAGCAAAGCAACACACAGATACGCTACAGGCGCAACTGAAGGCCTTAACCCCAGTCAAAAGAATGAAGAGGTTTTTAGAATAATGCACTGCCCAACAATAGGTACACATGCTACAAAGTAAAGTGATGGAAGTCTCCCAATGACTTCAACCAATCCAAGAAAAGGCATGCCAACTATTCACTGAAGTCGAAACCTAGGGAACCGAGCTTGAATAGGTTGTCATCACCGCAGAACAACCCCTGGAAGGGCCAATAAACGATGCAGTGATCTAGGAGTTCACTGAGTAAGAGGATATCGCACTACAGCAGGTCAAAGTAGCTTGAGCCAAGATTGAGGCATTAGAGGGGGAATTGATCAGACTAGAGTGACTCGAGACGAGTCACAGGTGAGTGTTGGGGGCCTGTTGGCCCTTGACCAAGTTTTGAGGAACACTTGGTCATATTTTTAAACCGTTTTTGGAATTCGACAGCCTTTCAAAGATGGAGCACCAGGCGAAGCAAAGATCATGGGATCTCAGTCCATTTTTGGGCCCTTTTAGGGTTTTGGTTTAATGTAATGGGAAAGGGATGTCGGCCCGTGGGTTTACCCATGCTTAGGCCCACTTTTGTAATGTATAAATAGATGTGAACTAGATTTGATTTCTTAGTGCAATTGGTAGTGCACCTATGTGATGTGAATAAGTGCTCTGTGTGAACTGTGTAAGGATTACAAGGCTAAGTGAAAGTTACTGTGAGGTTGACATAGGAAGCTAAGTGTTGTAATGCAAGGAAGAAGGATCTAGTGAGCTACGCAGATCTTCTGTCCTATGTGAAGAAGGGTTTTGGAGGCTTTGTGCTTGTAACATATTGAATATGATAATAAAGAAGAAGAGTTTGTGGATGTAGCCCTAGGGTGGGGGTGAAACATGGTAAACCTGTGTGTTATGCTTGGTGCATCGACCTAATTTGTTTGTCTCTTCCCATGTGTTGTGATTTGATATGATTATGCTATGTGCTTTGCTATGATATACTTAGATAGATCTACTTTTCTTTGTGCTTCTTATATGTATGGGTGTAGATATGACATATATGAAAGTGTTGAGTGTTAGACCTATTGTGTTGTTGCTAAGTACTAACTTAACCTAGTTCTAAGTGAATGTTGCAGTGCTCTACGCCATATGTGGAGTGTTATGAGGGTTAAATATAGATGAATGATCTATGCTAAAGTGTTTTCTAAGTGTTAGAATCACGGATCTGTGTCCCAACTAAGGTTGCAGACACCTGAGTCTTGCAACCACCCCTACCTCTACCTCGGGTGAGACTTCATCTACTTCATAGGTGTTGCCAAAAGGGCCGGTAGTTAGGTTTTGCTGGTGCGTTGTTGAAGCGTTGAACCCTGGGTCTGTCCCTGTGCCAAGAGGTGAGAAGTAATGTGTAGAGTCTATATTGATGATTTACCTCACTGGTAGAAACCCTGGAATTGGTTTGCATGTCATAGATATCCACTACATTAGCGTTGAATATGAATCACTTTTTGGTTTCGAAGTTTTTCATCTGATACCTGGAGAGAAGATTAACAAAATTTTTGGGAAGATGTAGCACATTCTCGTAGCTTCCATTTGTGAGTTCAATCCTTCCTTTGTCAGTGAACTCAACTAGAGAGTTGTCGCCGATTAGAATAGGATGACCTTTGCATGCGTTCAATGAAGAGTAGACTTATTTTGTGGTTTCCATGTTCTGTGATGCACCTAAATATACAATCCAAGCATCATGAAAGGAGTTTATGGAAATCAAAGCATGGCTAGAATTTCCTTTCTTGGGATTCTGATCTTCTGATATTTTCTTCTTGGCACCCTCAAGGATGCGATCTCCAAGGTTGTTTTATTGAAGTATTTGGTCCATTTGATCTATTTGTTTCTGCATACATGCATATTTTGGATGGAATCCTTTATGGTAGTAAGTGCATTTCTCCCCCTTTCTTCCCTTTTCACCTTTGGATACAGAGGCATCGTTGAAGGGTTTTGACTACCCTTCCTTTTTTGGATTTGAATGTCCTTTCCTTTTGTTTTTGTCTTTAGATTTCTGATTTTGATGACCGCTACCATCATGCAAAGTAAGTGCATGTGCCTTTGGGCCTTTGATTTTTCCCATATTGATGAGCTTGTTCTTCTCTTGTGTCAGAGACTCGATAAAGGACTCAAGAGAGGGAATTGTCCAAGTGGCTCCAAAGGTGAGCATAATTTAATAAAATGTAGATACAAACACTGAGTATTCTAGACCAAGTTTGTTGAGAATGGTAAGAACCATTTGTTTCTCCTCCTTATATTTATCAACCCCACAAGCCTTGAGTTGCGACAACAAATCCTTATATTTGGTAAAGAAATATTGGAGATTGTTGAAGGTTTTTGGATCCAAAGTGAGAAATTCCAACTCAAGCATGTGTCCCCTCATCTCATCCTATTTTCCAAAAATACCTTCCATGGTGGTCTAGACTTCATTGGGGGGTTTTATATGAGGATATGTGAAAGAGGAGTTCAGGATAAATGAGACTACAAATAGTTCCAAACGCTTCATCCATTCGATTTAGATACTTGGATTTTTCTATGGATGATGTTGGTTCGATTTTTGTGTTCATGGTTAACCTGTATAATCCCCTACCTTGAAGATGCATTATCATATTCTCCTTCCATGCAAATAAATTGTACAGTGTAAGAATGAATTCTTTTGGAAATTCCATTTTTCCTATGTCTTTAATCTTCAATACCTGCAAAAATAATATGGTGTGTATTTTCCTTAGAAGTCTGTTGGATATGATACCATGTAAATGTGTTGAAACTACACAGAATATATCTATCAAGAAAATGACACACACAATTTGTAGAGAAAATATGAGAAAAGAGAAGCAAGAGATAAATAATGGAATAATTCTCATTAACCAAATGAATGAATGATAATTTACACATGATATACTTTATATAACTCAACTAATGCACACTGGGGGAGAATCCAATGCGGCATAGTGGTGTTCTATAGTGATTTGGACACACACCAATAGTTACGGGAGTAAACTACCACCTAGTCTAGTCTCTAAGTGATTTGAAAATGGGTGAGTACTTACTCTACACAAGTTTTCAATCGAGAATCGTTTTCTGGAAAATTATATGCATAAGGATTAAAGGGCATCTGATTCCATTATTAACCATGATTTAAACAAGAATACATAACATACATGAACTCAAATGGAATAAGGCACATGAAAAGACAAGAGAGAGACAACTGATGTTGGTAATGAAGTTCACCCCTCCTGGGCTACGTCTCCTGACCCGCTTCAATTGGAATACAAATAACTTTCATTCCTTCTTCAAAATATGTTGAGACCTTATCATAAGTGATTACATAAGATATGCCTTCTCCTTCAATGAGGATTCAAGAAGACTAATCACACTCATATATCTCCATACATCAATAAGGATAATTCCTTACATGAATAAGTCTCCCAATGATTATGAGTAGTAGAACTATGGCTCTCTAAATCCACTCATTCATTCCTCATTACTCTCCCCATTACATAGGGCTCACATAAGGCATCATATAGTTTTTCCTCATTCTCTCTTAAGAAAGAGCATTAATTCCTAGATCCACAATAATGTGATTTAATTACAAAAGAGGAAAAACAAGATCCATAAATGAAGGATCTCAAACTATGTTGAAGCACATAATGGGAAAAGTATCAAAACCACTCAAAGAATCTTCAACCATTCCCTTGATTCTCTCAACCTATAATTGAGAATAATGGAAAATTGGTGTGAGGTGGTTTCTCACATAAAAACCAATTTCCAAAATTATAATTTAATGATAAATACGTGAGTTAATTTCCCTCACAAGTATTAATCATTTTACATAAAAAATGACTAATATATGAGTTTTTCCAGAAATCTCATAAAGAATAATTAAATGCATGAGCATCTCATAAAAGCATAAGAATGCATGGGACCTTTTTATCACAAAGAATTAATAAAATGCATGAGAAAATAAAATTCATAAAAGCATAAGTTCACCACTTTCACCACTTTGTCACCAACTTCAAATCAACTTGGTGAACAAAGTAAAGTCCCTTCCATGTGTGGATATACACTTGGACCACGCGTCCCCAAAAAATAAACTTTTGGTCTCCAAAAGTATCAACCATATCTGTATGAAAATGTGTTCAAAAGGAACATTCCCTCAAGACTCCTTCACCCACGTACTTCGGAATCAGAATGAAAATCCAACACTTTCAACTGTTGCAAAGGGCACATCCCTGTCTCCTTCGCCTCTGTTCTTCTGAGTTGAAATGTCGAATCCCGCATCTTCATAACTTGCAACCTATAGTTGATGATACATGTATTACAATCTTTGGAGTGTCTTACTTTCCAAGAGTTTATAATTATACTCATTGGTCAAGTTTACAATGAACGCCAAAATGGATTAGGAAAATCACCCCATCCAACTGTTTACATAATGATTACAAAATGAAGCCGCATAAAGAACACAAATAACGCCTCTCACTCTCCTCACTCAAGAGTGGACAAAAATCTATTACAATGCTTCATGATCATTTTACATGATGTTTTCAAGACAATTTCATGGATTTTATAGGGAAATTATATCAATTTTAATGTGCCAACATGTACACAAAATGGGAACAATACTAGGTTTTCTAACCCCCATGTGCATCATAGACAAAATATGCACTAGTTGTGGAAAATTCCCAAAAACTCCTTTGATTGCGATCAATTTAACTTAGGCATATGGAAACCTCATGAAAATGGCTTTCAATAGTTTACGTGAGTTAAACTATAATGTAAAACCCCAAAATAACATTCCCTCAAGGTGCATTAATGGTCATTAATGTTTGGGTTTCCTCTTGCCACAATATTTTTCAAATACAAAAGGTGAGGTTAGTGCTCAAATACCATACAAGAACTTAATAAAATATAAACTTTAATCAAAGTTATTTACCAAAGTTTTAATCCTCCCATTTTGACTTTGATGCATTTCTCATGAGTTGTAAATCCCGTACAATCTCTTTGATCCATGGAGATTTACTTTGGCTCACTGGCGTTGGCATACAAAAATGCCTTAATTTGCAGCATTTACCAATCTGGAAAAATTAATCAGTCCATGGGCACCTGTGAATGGAACATTGCTTGAGGAGGGACTTTCATATAATGGACCAGTTTAAAATCTTTCAAGAATGTCAGGGCTTGGGTCATGTTGATATATCCATATGCCTTGAAGCAAATGTTTGCAACTGGTCTACCTAAATATAACCTATAATGTACTTCGTTATGAAGTTCAGACCTGGCATCTGATTAGTAGTTGCAGTTATTATACCAATGGGACTGTGAAGAATAAGGAAATAGCTCAAATGAGTAATACTCCTCACCAAGGAAATTGAATTTGATCGATGTAATAATTGTTAAATATAATGTAACCTCAACAGGATGACTGTACACTACCAGTTGTACTTTCTATTCTTGTTTTTCTTGAGCCTATTTAGCTCAGCTATTTCCCTTTGCATAGTACTTCTTCATTAACTTCTTCATGTACTCATTTTGTACTCTTCTTCATATATTCTAATATACTATTTTCTATTCTATTCTTTCTCTCTGCATTTCTTGCTTCACAATTTATCATGGTATCAAAGCTTCAGCAGTAAGCCTCTTCACACAGGCTGGAGAGCAACATGATCCTCAAACAACGCAGAGCTTACACATATCTTGAGAGCATTCGACACAGACTTTTCACAAGGCTTGGAGAGTTGTCCATCATACTCTCAAAAGATCCTCGCAGAAAAATTCCATGAGGAAGAAGACCGTCATACGCTCAAAATATCAGCATAAGAAGCTCACGCGAGGTCACAGAGAATACTACGCACGAAAGTTTCAAGGAGAAGAAACATGAGAAGGAAGTGAAGACTGCAGATGGAGAAACAGTAAAGATTCTTGCAAAATTTTCAAATTCGTAAAAGATTCACGAAGAAGAGTTGCAGGACACAGGAACATTAGAAAAACTCGAAGAATTCATTCAAATTCATTAAAGATTCCTGCAGAAGGCATAATCGTTTAAAGATTTACGAGAATTGTCTCAAATCCGTCAAAGATTGCAACAGACAAACGGTAAGCTTTAAAGAACTCATGAAATTCTTTCAAATCTTTGAAAGAATCACGAATTTTTCTTCCGCAAGAGAAAATTCCTTCAAACACAGCAAAGATCACGTTAGAGGAGCAAAGAATAGTCGGCGTAGCAGTAATATCCATCCTCCGAAAACATCTGAGGCGAAAATCCATCTCAGAAGGAACGACGAGAGAACAGAAAAGGAGAAAGAATTTCAGTCGTTAGATCTTGCGCAGAGGACCGACAGCCGTTGGATCAGCGAGAAAGTGCACAAGGTTTAGTCCTCTGGAGTGCACAGGAGAAATTTGACTTACGAAGTCACGAAATCAACTAGACCGTCCATCAAGAGACATGTGGCGAGATATCGACATTACGCTAACTCGTAAGTTGTAAAGGTCAGAAGACTGCCGTGAGAATTCGCGAATCGCAAAATCACGAGTTATTCTGGACCGTTGGATTGAGATAGATCATGAGACGTCGATCTGATATGATCACAAAATCGGGTATCGGGAGTTGGACGAACAAAGGAGACTTCTCTCCAAAACCTCGATACGCGAAATCCTGACATCACGTATCATGAAATCCCGAGAGGATTGTGAGTTGTCTATCTCAAAGGACAAGTGGCAGCAGATCTAAGTGCCATCATTTCGGCATTTCGGAGTTCGGGATATCGGAGGTCTTGTTGAGTCACGAACTCAAGAGTCATGAAATACCGATACGCAAATGTTCGAAATAATCTGAGTCGTTGATCTCAAGTCAACGAGGATCGTTGATTCTTGAAGCCAATTCGGCATTTCGGTAAATCGGAGATTGGGGAATCAAGGAGTCAGAAGAGCTCGCTAACAGGGTTTGTGAAGTCGCGAAACCCAGAATCCCGAAATCCCAAAAGGATCTGGACCATTGAAATTGTCCAAAGGTGAAACTTCGGCATTTCGCATACCAGGAATCCGAAGGACCCAGGATCGTCGCAGCAAAACCGTCGAAGTCCTGAAACGTGAAATTCCGAAAAGGAGTTTGAATAAGCGTCAGGATACTTCGGATTTCGACGATTTGAGGGATAGAGAACCGGCAAAGGCATCGCTATTCTCTGATTCGCGAAAATCCAACAGCGCTTTAACCTTTAGGCGTGTGGTCACATTGTTTGAAGACAAAGGGCCAATCTAAGGCCATTAAGCCCTCTTCGGCGTTTCGGTGATCAGAGGTTGGACTGACAAGAGATCGGAGGACTCGTATAACGAAGTCCCGAAGACAGAATTGTGAAGCCAAAAAATCATGAAGTCGAAACTCGCGAAATTTTGAATCGCAGAGTTCTGAAGTCACTGCAAATTACACGCAAGAAACAGGTAAATATGAATTTTCTTTCTATTTTTTGCTAAATTTTTTAAAAATATGGTGTCGTCTAGCAATTTAGGACCAACTCAGGGTCCGATTCTTCTTGGAAAGAACTATGAGTTCTGGTCTCTTCGGATGAGATCCTTCTTGCAAGCACAAGAGTGTTGGGATCCAGTGGATCATGGATATGTGGAACCAGATCTAGTAGACCTGTCTGCCATGACTAATCAACATAAAGTTGCTCAGGCAACGCAGAGAAACAGAGAAAATAAAGATAAATTTTGGATTCAAAATTCTGTGGATGACTCGATTTTCTCAAAAATCACAGGCACTGGTACTTCAAAACAGGCCTGGGACATCCTTAAATATTCCTACCAAGGAAATGATAGGGTCAAAACAGTTAAACTGCAGACCTTGAGAATGTAATTCGATACTCTAAGGATGACAGAGTCCGAAAATGTGGATCAGTTCATGACCAGAGTCATGGGCATCGTGAACCAGATCAGATTGACTAGTGAAACCATCATTGATCAACGCATTGTTGAGAAAATCCTCAGAAGTTTACCAAAGAAATTCGAAATGGTTGTAACAACAATCCTTGAATCCAAGGATCTGTCAAGTTTTTCAACAGATGAATTAATTGGTTCTCTGGTGACACATGAGACCAGACTGCATCTCACAGATGAGTCTATCTCCAATGCTTTCAAAACTCAATTCTCCTTCAGTAGAGGGAGAGGCATAGGAAGAAGCAGAGGTCACCAAGGAAGAAGGAGCAATCAAAGTAACCCTCACTCCAGTGGAGGTAATAGACAACAATATCCGAATCAAAATTTCCAAGGTCAAAGACAACAACAACAAAATCAACATCAAAATTTCCAGCCTCAAAGAGGCAGAGGGAGAAGATCAAATGAGAAATCAAGCATACAATTCTATTACTACAAAAAGTATGGGAACTATGAATCTAAATGCAGGAAGAAGCAAGCAGATCAGCTCTCAGGTAGAGCAAATGTGTCAAATCATACGGGAGAAACCTCAGGAGGTATGTTTCTCTCATGCCACAAGACTGAAGAACAACCTAAAGATATCTGGTTGTTGGACAGTGGATGCAACAATCACATGACATGTAACAAAGATTTACTTTCGTGCATTGATTCTTCACTCTCATTTGATATTACACTTGGAAATGATTATTTAGTCAAAGTTCAAGGAAAATGAGCTGTTCCTATTCTTACTAAACAAAATGTAAAGAAAGACATAAACAATGTCTATCATGTTCCAGATCTGAAACATAATTTGCTAAGTGTAAGATAGCTCATTGAACATGGCTATAAGGTACTTTTTGAGGGAGCATATTGCAAAATATATGACAAAAACCCCAGCAGGAAATTGATTTCTGAAATCCATATGACTCTGAATAGGATGTTTCCCCTTACCCTCAGAACTGCAAATCTGATTCAACCATACGCACAGAGTGCATCTACCCTGAATGAAACTATGGTTTGGCATACAAGATTTGGACATCTACCATTTTAGAGTCTAAGTCTTCTTCAGAAGCACTCCATGGTCAAAGGTCTTCCTACCTTTAAAGAGCAAACTCCCCCATGTGAGTCTTGCATACTTGGAAAACATAAGAGAACTAGTTTTCCACATTCTTCCAATCAAGCCAAACAACATCTTGAACTTGTTCACACTGACCTATGTGGACCAATGCAAATAGAGTCCATAGGTGGTAGCTTTTATTTTCTAACGTTTATTGATGATTTTAGCATAAAAATATGGATCTATTTTCTCAGACACAAGTCTGAAACTTTTGGAAAATTCAAAGAATTCAAAGCAGAAGCTGAAAAACAGAGTGGAAAATATATCAAAGCACTCAGGTCAGATGGAGGAGGAGAATGCAACTCTAGAGAATTTGCAAATTTATGCAAATCACAAGGCATTATCATGCAAACAACAACCAGGTATACTCCACAACAGAATGGAGTGGCTGAAAGAAAAAATCAGACAATAATGAATATGGCAAGAACAATTCTCAAAGATAAAAGTTTGTCAAATAGGTTTTGGGCTGAAGCAGTAGCATGCTCAGTTTATCTTTTGAATAGATCTTCAACCACCAAACTAAAGCTAAAATTCCCCCAAGAAGCATGGAGTGGGACAAAGCTCAATGTTGCGCATCTAAGGACATTCAGATGCATAGCATACACTCACATACCTTCCGAATTAAGGAAGAAACTTGATGACAAAAGTGAGAAATGTATTTTCACTGATATAGTGAAACATCTAAAGCTTATAGGCTTTACAATCCAATCTCCAAGAAACTAATTCTCAGCAGAGATGTAAAATTTCTGGAAAATCAATTCTGGAATGATTTAGAAAATCAGCAAATGGACAGTCAAAATCCATTGCTGCCAAGTTCTGAAAACGCAGAAAATTCAGGACAGCAAGCACCTCAAACGATTCTTCCAAGATTGTAAGTACAAAGACAACCTGAAAATTCTCAGGATACCTCAACTTCAAGCAGAGAATCATTCTCTGAACCACACAATCAGAGAACTCGAAGTTTGAGAGAAATCCATCAGCAGTTGGATGAATTTGAACAACACAACCTTTTTTCTTTAATGTCATGTCAACCTACATCTTTTAAGGAAGTTGCTAAGGAGCCACATTGGGTTCAAGCCATGAACCAAGAAATTGACTCCATTGAGAAAAATCAGACATGGGATCTTGTTGATTTGCCAAGTCACAAGAAAAGTATTGGTGTCAAGTGGGTTTACAAAACTAAACTCAATGAAAAAGGGAAGATCAAAAAACACAAGGCAAGACTTGTTGCCAAAGGATTCTCACAACAACCTAGTACTGATTATGGTGAAAATTTTTCTCCAGTAGCAAGATTAGACACTGTAAGGACTCTATTGGCCATAGCAGCCCAACACAAATGGCAAGTATATCATATGGATGTCGAGTCAACATTCCTGAATGGTTTCTTAGAAGAAGAAGTTTATGTCGATCAACCACTTGGATTTGAAGTCCAAGAGTAGCCAACCAAAGTATATCGGTTGAAGAAAGCTTTGTATGGCTTAAAGCAAGCTCCAAGAGCTTGGTACAACAGAATTGACACTTACCTGATCAAAAGTGGTTTCAACAGAAGCCAAAATGAGCCAACTCTTTACACCAAAACATATCAGCACGGGATTGAGGTTGATCAATCAACCAAAGGCATCTTTGTCTGTCAGAAAAAGTATGCAGCAGACATCATCAAAAGATTTCGCATGGAAGAATGCAATCCAGTAGAAACCCCTATACCTTTAGGCACAAAATTGAGCAAGAATGATGAAGGTCCTATAGTGGAATTTACCTTGGACAAAAGTTTAGTCGGCAGTTTGTTGTATCTTACAAAAACTAGGCCTGACATCATGTATGCAACCAGCCTTGTTTCTAGATTCATGGAATCCCCCAAAGATTCTCATTGGAAAATGGCAAAACGAATTCTGAGATATGTTGCAGGAAATCTCAATTTTGGCTTATGGTACACTAAATCTGATAGTAATCAAATTTCTGGTTACAGAGACAATGATTTTGCAGGCAGCCTAGATGACAGGAAAAGCACATCTGGACATGTTTTTCAACTGGGCACGAACCTGATCTCATGGGCATCAAAGAAGAAGCCAATTGTATCAATATCTTCTACAGAGGTAGAGTATGTCGCTGCTACCTCAGCTTCCTGTCAAGTTGTGTGGCTAAGAAGAATATTGAAAGATGTGTCACATACAGAAAATGATCCAACTCCTATATTCTCTGACAATACTTCAGCAATTTCTTTATCTAAAAATCATGTGTTTCACAAGAAAAGCAAACACATTGACACTCGTTTTCATTTCATACGCGAGCTAGTCAATAATGGTGATATTGCACTACAATTTTGTGGTTCTCGAGACCAGCTTGCTGATATCTTTACAAAGACACTAGGAAAGTCAGTTTTTGATTTTCAGAGACAACACTTAGGCATAATCAGTGTTTATGATTGTAACTGTTGAGTTTAATAGGGAGTGTTAAATATAATGTAACCTCAACAGGCTGACCGTACACTGCCCGCTGTCCTGGCCAGCTGTACTTTCTATTCTATTTTTCTTGAACCTATTTAGCTCAGCTATTTCCCTTTGCATAGTACTTCTTCATTAACTTCTTCATGTACTCGTTTTGTACTATTCTTCATATATTCTAATATACGGTTTTCTATTCTATTCTTTCTCTCTACATTTCTTGCTTCACAATTTATCAATAATCACATGTAAAAATCATTGAAGCTACATTAACAATTAGAATTAAAATAAACCATGATTATGGCACTTTCCTGTACTTCTCATTAGTCTGTTGTGCACATCCATTTTTCGATCTCTGAAAACATCTTCGAAATCTACAAATTCTGCACAAATCTCTACCCATTATCAGAATTCCTTGGATATCAGTAATGAACCCCCCACCATCGTAGGCAAAATAAACAAGCACTCTGTCAAAATAAATAGTGTGACATAGATTCAAACCCTCATGTTTCCATGGCGAGTGTTATCATTTTCATTGGAATCGACTCTAAGCAATGTCACAATATAGGTGTATTCTTCAACAATGGTGAGCTTTGATGTCACCAAAAAACAACCTCCAAGAAGATCGTCATTGATAATTTTTGCACATCCCACTGTATAGTTGTTGATATTCAAATTCAATCTAAATATCTGCATCTGGCGGTGATAACGCTGAGGAGATATTGCATGTTGTTATAACTGGGTGTCAAATGTAGCACAAAACTACCATCTGTGGTGCCCGAGATTTTTCTGGGGATTGACAACGAAAATAGATAGAAACTTGCTCCATAATTTCACGCTTGTATCACGTCTAAATCCAAGGGAGACCGAAACCATGGAAACAAGAACCAATAATATGAAAAGTCTGCAGTCAAGCATGGGTAAAAGAGCAATCTCTTTAAACTCTGCAACAAATTTCCCATTATGATCACCAACAACAAATTTCTCATATTTTCTCTGTTTGAACAGATCAAATCCATACAAATCCTCCTCGTGGTCATGAAGGTATCCCACGTTTCTTGGGATTTAATGCAATCATGTGTAGAAATTGGCATGTATACAACGGATTGATACGATATTGTAGCAGTGGTTCGACCATTCATACGAATTCTCGCTGGGCCATTTGATACTCCTTTTCTTAATAGTTTCTCGTGGACTGCCAGGTGGAAGATCTAGTTTTCATCATTGTCAAGTTATCACAACCTCTTATTCGATGGAGTCTCTGCTTATGAAAATAGGTGATAGATCATGCTTTTCTTTAGCAGATCATCCTTCTTGGTTCACCAAATTCCAACTGTAAAACGTGTCTGCCATGTTTCACTGCATGTGAGCTCTCATTCTTCAGATCTATGTGCCCAACAAATTTCACATTCTACATGAAAAATATCCCTCTAATCTAAATAAAAATGTTGAAAACACCAAATCTCACAACCTTATATTGTTACAACACATAGATTCATCCTCTAGATCATTGTTTCATTGAGATTTGCATGGGATTCGTGCACATCAAAATTCACTGAAATAAAGGCAGGGTCTGCTTGATCGCTGACAATAGAATAAAGATATTAGTATTGCAGTATATCAAAAATTTGAATCACAGATAATCATGGAAACCCTTGTGATGGTTACTTGATCCCCGTTAATGCACTAGATCCCAATAAATCATTGTTTCCATGTGCATCTGGACAATTGTTGATGACAAGATCAGATCACTAGTCCAGATCAGTGCGCACATCGAAGCCAGATGAATGTATTGTTATTTTCTTTTGTAAATTGTTGGTAATCACATCCTAGTGTCACGCAGATCATCTAATACCCTTAATATTCATAGATTTGCAAGTGTGGACTCTATTCCAGAGGAGCTTAGTCCGTCTCTATAGGTTATGTAGCCTTTAACGATGCACTTGGTTGAACTTTAATGCTTACTTCTTGTGATTAACATTGTCGACATTGCCATACTAAGATCCATCACTCATACACCTTGGAACAATGAATATTAGAAGAGACAACGATATCACCAAAGATGTCGAATTTGAACGATTTGGATCCAAAACATTGACATGAAAACGTGCCACCACCAAGATACAAAACAATAATGTTTTTGTATTGCTTGGCTCAGGGATGATTTTAAGGATAGTAATTTGTTTTAAAATGTAGAAACCTTGGGGAATCTTACTAATCCTTCTAATGCCAGCTATAAATGTTTGGCAATATTTTTGTAAAAATATTCAAATTTATAAGGATTTTATATAGTTTTTATAAAATTTTGGCGATTTTTAAGGTAAAATAATTTTATCCTATAGAATTTGGGTGAATGATTTTTAAAATAGTGAATCTCATTTTTGGAAAAACCATGGAAATTAGCCCATGAGTGAAATTTATCCCCTAAAATCATCCATGCTTGGCGTTGTGCATAATTAAAATAAGAATTGTTTATATTCCATGATATGCCTTGTTGTGCTAGAAAGTCAAAGTGCTTGCAGATTATTATAGATGACTTTGATGTCGAAGAGCCAGGGAATCATCCGAATTGCAAATGCATTTACTCTATTGCAAAACATGTCAAGTAGAAAAATACTTCCATTCTGCAGAAATGATAACCATTGTTTACTAAGCCATTCAAACAGATGCTCCTTGGATAGTTGATATTTTTGAAGAACTGCTTCTGAGATTATTGTTGTTGTACTAACTCCTTCATCTGCTTCGTCCTTCTTTGCAAGAGCTTGTACGACTCTCTTTCCACGTTTTGGATGAAGCTGAGGATGAACTTTCTAGCATTTCCCAATCCAATGGCCACTCATCTCACAATGAGTGCAATAGTTCCTTTGCTTCTCCTTTAAGAAAATATCCATGTCATGAAGACGTGAAAGGGGTTATTTATTTCTTGTATCACTTCCGTTAGGCATGATCGTCTTCTCTACCCAAACTTTATTCTTGTGATCCTTGGCTACATCACTGTTAGAATATGTAATGCAGAAAACATTTTTCTTACATTCAAGAAAAGGATTTGAATGACTTTCATACCTTCCTGAATTGTTCTTGATATAGATCTGAAGAGGACTAGAACTAGATGATTTGTCTCCTCTCTTGGAACCTAATGATGTAAAAATTGTTTTTGAAGTGGTTCTTGATTCAATGGACTTTGAACACTCTCCATTGTCCTCTTGACTGTATCCCAAACCTGCAAATCGTGGTCTTTGTACCACCTCTAATGGCTGAGTGATTCCTTGGCCATGAATTCCAAGTCCACCTCCTCTGTATCCCATCTTCGTGAGGAGCTTCATGCCCACATTAGTTTCATACTGAGACAAAATTGAACATGAAGAAACATCATATACCTCGGTTTGAATTTGTATATATCGATGTTGGTAACAGAGTTCACCCCTCCTGGGATACATCTCCTGACCCACTTTAATTGGAATACGGATCACTTTCATTCCTCATTACTCTCCTCCTCACATAGGGATCACATAAGGCATTATATAGTTTTGCCTCACTCTCTCTTAAGAAAGAGAATTAATTCCTAGATCCGCAATAATAGGATCTAATTACAAAAGAGGAAAAACAAGATCCATAAATGTAGGATTTCAAACTATCTTCAAGAAAATAATGGGAAAAGTCTCAAAACCACCCAAAGAATATTCAACTATTCCCTTGATTCTCTCAACCTATAATTGAGAATAATGGCAAATTGTTGTGAGGTGCTTTCTCACATAAAAACCAATTTCCAAAATTATAATTTAATGATCAATACATGAGTCTAATTTCCCTCACAAGTATTAATCATTTTACATCAAAAGTGAATAATATATGAGTTTTTACAAAAATCTCATAAAGCATAATTAAATACACGAGCATCTCATAAAAGCATAAGAATGCATGAGACATTTTTCTCACAAAGCATTAATAAAATGCATGAGAAAATTAAACTCATAAAAGCATAAATTCACCACTTTCACCACTTTCACCACTTTGTCACCAACTTCAAATCAACTTGGTGAACAAAGTAAAGTCCCTTCCATGCGTGGAGATCTGCCTGGATCACTCAGGCAGTTATGGGAGTGAACTTCCACCTATTCTGAGTTAACTAGTCTATCAGTCTTCATTTAACCAACTAAAACAAAGTGAACTGAGAAGGATATTAGGGAATCATGAGTAATGCGCTAGTCTAGTGATAATTCCAAGGATAATGCGCATTATCTAGTGATGATCCCAATGTTGCATGGTGATGATCCCAATGTGGAATCTAGACTCCACTCAACTGATCAAATTGAAGTGTGAACTGAAGAGAATCTTCTCCTAGAGGAATATTCTCCCTAAAATATAGGAGACTGAATAATGACTAATAAACATAGGGAAAACCTTAAGAAAAATAAATCCTAGGTGTGTGTGAAGTATCTCCAACAAATTGGACATGCAAATTTACCCTTTGTCTGAATACCTACAAGAGATGGGTTAAATTTTATATCAATTATTCGAAGTATGATTAATTTAGGGATTATATATTAAAAAACATGCATGATATGAACTTCATAAAATTAAACACTATTAAAGTGCAGTGTAACTTTATAACATACCTTAGCTCTGGGGCACCGTGAATTTTCCATACAAGAATTGTATGGAATTGAAATTCTCTTTGCACACCTATTGGTCTAGAGATATAATACATAGTGATGCCCTTCCATAACTCTAGTAACGCATCGATAAGAGGCTCGATATATACATTCATATATTTGACTTGGTACTTACCTAATTGATTTAACATACAATAGATAATTACTACATATATGAGTAAATAAAAAAATATCAAACATCATTATAAGACATAATTGAACATATATGAGTACAAAAAAAATATAAGAAATAATTATGAAACAAACAAGAAAAATGAGATGTTACCATGTTAAAATAAATTGTTCTAAACAAATACCTGGAACAATCATTTCCAACATTATGTGCTCCCTCTTTATTGACATCCATGGAGGAATGTTATTGTTGATAACAAAAATAGGTTACACCGAGTAAGTAGATCTGAGCTCTCCAAATGGATTGACATTGTTGGATGCCAATGAAAGCCTAAGATTACGAGGTTTGACTTTAAAATGTGGCCATATTTCCTCTATATTATTAAATGAATATCCATCGACATGCATTCTAACAACACCATATTTACTTGTATTCTTTGCATGGTAATCCATAAACTATGGTATGCTTTTTGACCTGAACAATCACCGCAAACATGAAATTATGGGAATATAACAAAGAACCTTGTGAGACACCCTTTTCGTTACTTAATTGATTTGATATCTACTAATTTGATAATTCGGGCATTCTTCTTTTGATGAATGTTCTCCATAATACATAATATGATCATCAGGACATGCATGAATAGATTGATACTCCATTCCAATATCTTTCATAATGGCATGTAAATCTTGGTATGTGCTATCAGCCAATTGTCTTAGGTTGATGGACAGTTCGTATGGATTGTTGGTTGTCATTGATGTCAACAATTGGAGAGTGATATTGTATATTGATTTCAACCCTTAGTGATTGATTTCAACCCTTGGTGAAAGTTTGGTAGCGAATTACGGTAGCATAAAGGTTTGGGTAATGGACCCAAGGTTGTTTCATGTATAATGGTATGAGTTTTAATATATTTGAAGGTAAGACTATTCTATACGGATAGTACATGTCATTCCATTTCCTTTGGTATGTCTAATGTCACATAACTCCTCACAGTTAGAGAGTTATGGCCATCAGAAGTTGGACAACTCAGGTTTGGGTAATGAACACAACTTTTTTTTATGGATAATGGTATGAGTTTTGATATATTTGCAGTAAAGACTATTCTATATGGATAGTACATGTCATGCAATTTCCATTGGTATGTGGAATGTCACATAACTCCTCACGATTGGAGATTTATGGCCATGTGAAGTTGGAGAACCCTCATGAGTCATATAGAATCCCCAAAAGCTCAAAGTAGTCAAAGTGGTTTAAGATATTTTAGAAGGTAAATAATAAAGTGAAGTAATGAGTGTACTATAAGTCAAAGTGAATACAAAATAAATTATTTAAATAATAAAGTTAATGGAGAAATTAGAATTGGGTTAACCCTAAAATAAGGAAAGTGGGTTAAGATGGTTAAAAGGTAAACCTTGAGGAATCTACTTGAAAGTATAAATAAGAGGCAAGGCTCTCTCATTTTTAATCACACTTGAGAATATTGAATATCTACAAGTGAATGAGTTAATAAAAGGATATATAACCCGAATTTCAGAGGGAAGGTGAAGTAAAGTTGGCTGAAATTCAAGGGAGGAAAAATTATTTTGATGATGCTTTCTAAGGTATGTTATTTACAGGTCATCTCACCATTTTCACAATAAGTTTTTTTCTAGAATGCTTCAGACCTTAAAATTGGGAGGCCGTTATTTATGAAGAAAAAAATCTCTATGGCCAAGGGTAAACCACAACAGACAAGTATGACTACAGAAATCAACTCAATTCCATTGTATGCTATATAAACTAATGTGCAAGATAAGAAAGAGGCCTACCTCAATCCAACGTTTGATGATGTTCCACTGTTGAGCACTCTGACCCAATTCTTTATACCTTCAACAAGTTCTCAAAAAAAAAGCAAAGAAAGTATATAGTGATAATGTAAAGGGGTTAGCACATAAGATAACATAATCCATTAATAAACAATACAAACATGCCCATGGATAATAATCATATATTTGCATGATACCAATAAGACAAGAAATGAGTATTTATATTAATAATTTATCAATAGAAGTGTCAACATTATAGACTTCTGTGACGACATGGTTCAAAACCAAGAAACCAATTTCCTTCCAGTTGGGTCTCCGCCACTTCAATCCTCTACCAAAGGCAAGCTCAAAAGAGAGAGACTATGAGATTCTCTCAACAATAGGAAAAGAGATTGGGTGTTGAACACTATGTTCAAACTTGAGGGACAAAGGGATGCAAACTCAATATGAAGTAATTTCTCCAGAGTAACTTTTCTCTCAAAGTTGAATGCTTTCTCGTCCTTTTCCATAGCTCGAAATTGTGTTCTTATAGCCTTCAAAATGCAACTGAAGGGTCGAGACCGGAACGTTTCCAATATATGGAAGGCCAAGGATCAGAGATCTCTTGTCGTGACATGGAAACCCACCTCCAATGTTTTATTTTTTGGCACAAATCCCAATGTACGCGAGTTGTAGTGGAGAAGCCTGCATATACGCTTGCTATATAGATGATCAGGGATGATTTTAAGGATGGAAAATTATTTTAAAATCTAGAAACCTTGGCGAATCTTACTAATCTTCAGATGCCAACTATAAAATGTTTGGCGATATTTTTGTAAAAATATTCAAATTTCTAAGGATTTTATATAGTTTGTATAAAATTTTGGTGATTTTTAAGGTAAAATATTTTTATCCTATAGAATTTGGGTGAATCATTTTTAGAATAGCGAATATTTTCTTGGGAAAAACCTTGGAAAATTATCCCATGAGCGAAATTTAGCCCCTAAAATCATCCCTGTAGCTGATAGGGCACGTATATGTGGAAAAATGTTTATTTTTAGCTCTAGATTCATCAAAAAGGGATGATAAGTCTGCACAGGGAAATGGAAAAAGGCCCTCTGTGCAAGATAGCAATGGTGAGGAAAATCTTGCTATAACATATGCCCCCTAATGTGTGAGATCAAAGGAGTATTTGTGATGGCCGAAATACATTATGAAGAACCTAGGAGTGGAGTGGTAGAGAACCAGCTGGACAAACGCGATTTCTTATTACATTATGTACTAACTTTGCATACATGGCTGACAAGAATACAATGCATATCGATGTGGAAAATATACCAAATAAGTGTCTGTGGCCATGAATAGTTAGATACAATTGCGGATATTTTCCAAAAGATGTCATAGTCACGAACAAGGCCCAGTGAAAACCAGTCTCAAAAATCAATCTGAAGATATCTATATACCATGACGTCCAATCTGATCTCCCATGATCACTAAATTCGAACAGGTGTTGGTCCAATGAAAGGGAAGCAACAACTTAGGAAAGTTGTGGTCACATAGTGATGTCTTCAACTCTTCTACACTATCCTCCAAGGGTGCAAGTCTACATCATGTGAATAAAGGAGTTGAGGTCGAACATAATGAGACATCGTTTGATTACCGATCATTGAGGTATACCGTTAACAAATGCAAGACAACCTACCAATAATGAAAGTAGGTATCAAGGCACTGAGTACATTCCTACAAGTGTGAATAAAGGAGTCGGTGTCGAACACTTGATAAATCCATTGATCAGAAGACATTGATGTATTCCCATATGTCAATGGTGAGAGAGCCTGCCACTAATGATTGCAAGCCTCAAGGTACTCATAAAACTCTAGGTTCCATATCCAGAATAGATGAGATGAATTCGATGGAAAGAGACTCGCTAAACGGCGAGCATTAAGGCATTTCTCATCAGTAAACACAAGGAACGAAGCCGGAGCTTCATGATTTGGTGGAGACCGGACGAAGAACATGATCAAGAACCTACGACCTTGTGAATATTTTGCGTGTATCAAATGCAAACGAGACATGAAAAAGACCCTCTGAATAACAACCAATGATGAAAACTGTTGACAAAGGAGAGGAAACCATCAATAAGGCTAATGGCATCCAAGTCACTACATGAAGCCCAAAGTGTGAATAGATGTCTTGTCGTCGAACACAAAGGAAACCACCCAGTCAATGACCAATGATGAAATGTCGATTGTTGGGTTCAAGGTGACCTACCAATGATGCAAGTAGGGCCAGGGTGCATAATGAGACCATAGTATCAAGTGATTCTGAGACAAACTGAGGGTATGGCCGACATGCAAAGTCAAGATTTATGAGGAGTGGTTGACGTAGGTTGTGAGACTTCCTTTGAACAAGAGCATGAGACATATGGTGGACTTTGGCAGCATAGACTCAATGATGTGACTATTAGATGCAGGTGGAATCAATAATGTTCTCTATAGGGATTGGAAGAGTAACCAGTCAGTAGAGAAAACTCTGTAACGAGATCAGCTTCCTAAGGCCATGCTAAACCCAAAATTATGATGACACAAGGACTCAATAATTTTGTGCTCTGTTCAAAGGAGACACGACGACTGCCAATTATAATATAGTACTCCCTTCCCTCCCTTCTTTTTTTGTTTTTTCATAACAAATGAATGCTATGATACAAAGGAGGAAACGAGTGTCGAAAGTAAGAAAAACTAGTTCCATCAGTGATGTAAGTTTTAAACCTGTGAAGTAAAGAAATGCATATAGATTCTTAAGAAAAACAGAATTTAATCAATGGCTCATACAGAGAGTACAGAGAGATTTTATATCAGAAACCCTCAACCAAGAAAACCTTTCTTATATTCATTATTGAATTGAACCATTCACCATACAATATATACAATGTTTTTAGGTATTTCCTAGATAGCAAAACCCTAATCCTTTAATCCGGGATTAATTTATTAAATCGTTAAAAATAACAAAAACCGCCCAAAACAAAACTTCGGGGCGTTGCCCTGGATGCTGCGCGTAACCAGAGGGGGGCATACCTGCCCCCCCCCCCCCCAGCCCCCCCCTATGAAAGCGCTCGACGCACACAACACAATGAGCACTACTAGAGGGATCTTCAGACGTAGTTGTCGAATCTGATGCACCCACACACACACATGCAAAGAATATAACACATACCCAACATTCTCTCACTTGTTGTTTTCTTTGAATCCAGGGGTCTAGGGGATTATATAGTCAACAATCCAGGGCAGAAATGCCCATTGTTACTCTACAACAAGCGAAATTTTCTGTGCTCATAGACTTTGTGAATGAATTTGCAACATTCTTCAAAGTGTCACCCTTTTCCAAAAACACCTTGTTTTCCTCAACCATGTCTCTCACAAAGTGATATTGAACATCAATATGCTTTGTCTTCGAATGATAAGCTGGGTTCTTTTCCAGGGAGATTGTACTCTGACTGTCACAATCTAATCTCACTACTTGTTGTACCAACCCAATACCTAAACACAATCTTTGTAACCATACTGCTTCCTTTCTTGCATGAGTGGTTGCCATGTATTCAACTTCTATAGTTGAGAGTGCCACTACAACCTGTCTTTTGCTCATCCAATTGATTACTCCTCCAAATAGGTTAAACACATACCCACTTGTAGATCTTCTACGATCCAGATCTCCAACCCAGTCTGCATCAACAAAGCCATGTATGTCCACCACTCTGTCTAATCCTGGTCTTCCTTGGTATCACAATCCATAACTGGTAGTCCCACGAAGATACCTAAAGACCCTCTTTACTATTTTCAGATTTCTGTGGTGAGTATTTTCGAAGTTGTTTGTTGGATAATCCACAGTTGGTGTCATTTTTGTCATCGACGTTTCGAATCCGAATCGGGATTCATCATCACGACTAATCATCAATTGATAGCTTCTCGATCTCGGTCAATTAATAGTTACTATGCATGATGTTTTTAAGTTTTAACCTAAGTCGGTTGTCTAAAAACCTAATCTATAGAGTTTTAAACAAAAAATAATAATATAATAATATATCATAGATTATTACTAAGTTTGTAAAAGTATTAATAGTGTTTTTTTAATTATATGTATGTATAAATATAAGTTTTAGTTTTTTTAATTAATTGAATTATATTTATAAACAAAAATTAAACTTTTAATTAATTGAATTGTATTTAAAGTTAATGTAAGAAGGGAGCTTTAGTTATGGTTGTTTTAGGGTTAGAGTTTTAATAGTTTTTTATAATTTTATATATAATATAAGTCTTAGTACTTTTAATTAATTGGATTGTATTTATAGTTAATGTAGGAAGGGAGATTTAGTTAGGTTTGGTTGTTTTAGGGTTATTATTACTTATTAGTACTTTTTAATTTGTGTTTAAATTTAATGTATAAAGTTTAGTGAACTAGTTACTAGATTATGGAAAGGAAGC
>JZKD02S0041278.1:244870-278500 GCA_000966675.3 Picea glauca
CCATGTGTTCCTTGAAAAATCATCTATGAATGAAACATAATACACAGATTTACCTAGGGATGGAACAAGAACAGGTCCAAACACATCATTGTGTATCAACTCTAAGATCCCCTTTTCTCTTGTAGCACTAGATGGGAATCTTACTCAATTTTGTTTACCATATATGCAATGTTCACAAAAATCAAAATCGAGAGTGCAATTATACATACCTTCAACCATACCTTTACCATGTAGTGTTCAAAGGCTCTTTTCTCCAATATGCCCCAATATTTGATGCCACAACATGGTATTATTTTCTCGGATAGTATTGGTTTTTGGCGCGAATTTGTTCAGACCAGGGTTCTTCTCAGGTTACCAACAAAAGCCACCATGTAGTCTAGAGCGCTGACATTGTCATCCCCTCTGAAGAGGAGAAGTCTCACCCGAAGCACTGCTGAGACAGATAGATAGGGAAGGGTAGGGAGAAGACTAAGGAAGATCCATAGAGCATTCAAAACTCACTCTTGATCTTTCACAATCAACATTATTAGATCGGAAACATCTAAATGCATGAACCAGACCTACTTGCATAGCAAGCAACAGTTAAACATAGAATCATCAATTAGAACTCATAAGCTATGCAAAAACACTATAATGCATACGAAAGCATGTAAAGACACATTAGATTTTAAAATTTAGACCTTCATCATATTATCTTAGAGATATTTCTTACATCACAGACTCAAAATTACATAGAAATGTTCAGTACAAACTCTTGACTTCAGACCTCAGACACATAGTTCTGATTTCCCAGCTGGAAGATCTCGTTCATTCCTGACTCTACTCTTCTCGATTACAACAGCTAGCAGCCAAACAACTAGCAACCAACCAACTCCCAAAACCCTTGGGCGATTCCAATAGACATGAACTAACCCAACCTAACCAATTGACTAACTCTTTTACAATTATATTCTATCCTATATATAGTTGGGTTATGTCTTGTTGTTATGTTGCAACTGTTTGCTTCTTAGCTGAGGTTGTCGTGGCTTCTGCAACTGTTTTCTGTTATTCTTCCTTCCAGCCTCTGATGGAGGTTGCGCGACTCATGCTTAATAAAAACTTTCACAATTCTTTCTCAAAATGAAGGGCCCAACATGCTCCGACCACAATCCTTGACTCGTCCTCGAGTCAAGCACTTGGTTCTTTTACATTCTCTAGGAAAAACAATTGTTTTCCCTTGTCTGGATTTTCTTCTTCTTTGAGCTCTTCTATTTGTACCTTTTCTTCCTTCACCTCTTCAAATGAAGGGCTCAATTCTGGAACCATCTCTAATGCTCTGTGCTTTACTCCGTGAAAGCTTTCAGCTTTGTCCTACCATTTCCAGGCGAGGAGTGATACTTCTGCCAGGAACTATTGGGTCGTCTCTTTGTTGTACTCCTTTGGCTTGGTTGCAACCAATGAGTTCCATTTAGAGTCAGTTGTTGCTTCGTAGAGTGAATTGAGTTCGTTGTCAGCCTACTGGATTTGATTGAACTTTTGTTGTTGCTCCATGGGGTCCATTGTGACCACAACTTCCTCATTCAACACCTAGATCTTTGTGTGCAGTTCCTCCAAGACTTGATTCCATCAAGCGATGATGCCCATCCAATCATTGACTTCCTTGAATATTCTATTGCAGTCCGTTGTCTTCTTATGTAGTGTCACTTGGGCATTGTTTCCTTGTAGTATGATCTTCTGCATTTGTTCTTGCAGTTGCTGAGGCTGTTGTTCTGCTTCTTGTTGGACTTGTTGTAACTTTGCTTGTATCTACTCTGTGCGTGTCGCGAGCTATGTCCATGCCGCTTGTAACATCTCGATATGTTTCTTGGTTCTCTTATCTCGTTGGCTTCGAGTAGGTCAGGCGCAACCCTCTGAATCTCTAGCTAGGCTTCGACAAGTTTTTCCTGCACTTTTTCCATATTGCACTAGGTTAGGAGTCGATCATGTTTTTCTTCCATTCTACATGTTTGTGCATATAACTATTTTTTTTCTGGCAAGCTCGGTTGAGCTCTCGATGTCTTGGAGCCTTTTCTCTAGTTGGTCTATGGAGGCTCTGATTAGTCCGAACAACTATGATGCTCGCCACTGTAGCAGGTTGGTGGCTAACAGAGCTGCATTAGTGGGTGCTCTTTTTTGTAAAGGGAGTCCATTGGCCGTTGAGTGGTCTGAATGGGTTTCTACTTCCTCTTCTGTTGGTGGTCTTGGTGCAACCCTCAATATTAGATATTTGGGCAGAAGTATCAGGACCTCTATTCTAGTTATGCAGAGCTTCATCAAGTCTGCACATTGTTGGGGGTTCTGGAGGACTTGCTCCATTTGTGCTTGCATGGTTGTCGTATCCTGGTCCATTATTGAGTCTGGCTCATTGGGCGCATACGGTATCTCCTTGTCCTCTAGTACTTCTGCATCATGCATCATTATTTCTTGGGTATCCTCACCCTTGGGTGGTGAGGTGATTTGTTGGTTACGGTCGGCTTCCAGCTCTGCTCTGCTTCTGGTGTCTTCTTCCTGTGCAAAAGAATGAGGTTGTTTTTCCTGCTTGCTTGGATTTGGAACATCTAGCATCGTACTTTTCTCCAAGACTTTTGGGTCGGGGTTGGTGATTTATGAGCTGGACTTGGGGTATTCTCTGGTTGTTTGGTCAAGCGACATCTTCTCTAAGGTTGTGGTCTGATGCGGAGTGGCGGTGACGAGATTTGGTAGTTGGGGTGGTGGTGGAGGTTTCTCAATGATGGGTGTCGATGGGATTGTTTCAGGGTATGGGTCATCTTGGATGTCAATGATGGTGGTGGATTTGGTCATGGTGCAAGTCCGAGGAGAAACAGATGTGAGGGGTTGTGGGTTCATGGGTTTGTTCGGCGAGACCCTCATTCCGGGCCTTTTCCCCATTGGTTCGGTGGCAAGCATAGCGCCTAGTATCTGGTTGACCTATGCACCTGATAGCACAACATTGGTTGGAAACTATGTGGGGGGCGGTCTTTTCCTCAGTTCTAGCTGTAGTGTTTCTTCTTCTTCCTCGGAAACGGTCTATATTGGAGTGTCTAGATTTTTCTGCTCGGGGCCTGAGCTTGGTCCCTCTCATGTTGCCTTGTCTTTTTTCTTACTTATCTCGGCCGACAAAATGTAATTCATTCTTGATTTTTGTGGGACACGTTTAACTCCAGGCCATGGCATGACCTCCTTGTCGAATGCTTCCTCATCCAAATAGAATGGTAGTAGTCCTATATGGAAATGTTCTCGGTTGGCTTGTCTTGGCCAGATGCATGTGTTGTGTCGGTTCATGATAAAGGCGATATTCCTCATGTTGTTATTGAGGATCTCCTATGGGATGCACGGATACTGTGTTTCGTCTATCATAGCATTATACCATTTGGCGAATGCTGCATTGTTGAGTGTTGTGTTCTCTGAGTCTAGTCTGGCCTTCCATGGCTCAAACATTTTTTCCAGGTGCCCTTTATCTGGTATTGTCGATTTTCTTCCCACTGGTGACTTCTATTTGAGCATCGTGAATTCCACAAGTAGGTATCCATACGTAAAGGTGCCTCCTTTCTCCTGTGCCTCCTCGCAAGCTTTGAGTAGTTCCTCTAGTAAGAAGCTACACTAGTTGAATACTACTCCCTGATTGCAGAAGTTGAAAACTAATAATGCATCTAAGGTGCATTTTCCCTTATAATAGGACCTCATAACCTTGTTGGCTATGACGTAGCAGCTAGCCCAAACTGTTTCGGGTAGTATTGGCTCAATGATTGTTGTGTGTCCTCCTCTCTTGGTATTGAACTTCTCATAAAGGCTGAGCTCCCCTTTCTTCTTCCCATGCTTATTGGGTCCCTAAAATCCCTTCGACACATCCTCTCCTTCAGAGGATAGTCCAGTAAGCTGCTGGATATCTTGTGCATGGAGTGGATATATCTTATCCAACCATAGGATTCTCTCATGCACTCTGTTTATCAAGAACTTCTTGTAACGTGCAATTTCGTCGGTGGTGCCAAACACTGGTAAGTCTCTCAGGTTCATGATGGTGGAGTTTAATAGGTTGATGAACTCCTTTTTTGGTATAAAGTGCATATATCATGTTCCATCTGACACAAGCTACTAGAAAATGTTTGTGTGCATCTGTGGAAACTTGACTGAATCCGTGAGGTCAAGGTCAAGTATATTGACCTGTTCTGTCTTCCCTTTGAGATCACCTATAATCTCGACTTAGGGATCGCAAATCTTGTCCGGTACTGCTTCTTTATTCATGGTGCTTCGGTTGGTTGTTTCTCTTGGCATGAGCGTGTCTATGGTCATTTTTAGAACTAAGGCTTTGTTTGCAATTTTTGAAATGGTCCTAACTAGTTTGCACGGTTGAGTTCGGAAATAGCTATGCTTTTTTTTTGAAACAATACTTTCTCGGCTGAGTTCTGAGATTCTTGTGGCTGGCTTAACGGGTGATTTTTAGAAATAACTGTGCATCATCATGAACGTATCGATGCAACATGATGTGATTTGTCCAGTGGGATGGTTTAATCAAGGTAAATCCAATTGGGGGATTTTGGTATTTACTCGTCTGAGTGGAATAGGGACGTGGCCGAATTGAGACCTTTCTATTTGATGGGTGGGTGTCTCGGTGCGAAGTTCGATGGCATCTTGGCATAATGCGACTTTATGGCTTAACAGGAGATAGTCAGGGTACTGGTCTGGCAATAAAGGGTGTGATTGGATTGGGTGTGCGTGGCCTTTAACTCAGATTGGATTTGGGTGCATGGCCCCTCCGACCACAAAGGTTGTCCCCGTAATTTTTTATGACTATCATTAGTGGACCTTTCATACTTCAGGTTCTGTACTTTTGTGTCGTCATCTCTGTGTCAACCAACACTTAAAAAACACAATTGAACTATGTGTTATGGTGCAACACTGTGCACATTGACATTATTAATAGAATTTACAAAATTTTTAGAAAGAAAAACAAAAATCAAATCTAACTATTGTACAAGATTTGTCGGATTGGAGCGACTTCTCTTCTTCTCAGTTTAAGGAGAGGTAGGGCTTCAGGTGAGTGCCATTCACCCATCCCAGTTGTAGCACACCATCTAGTTGTGTGAGTCGAACTACTCCTGATGGTCAGATCTCCACAACTATGAAGGGTCCCAACCAGTGCATACATAGCTTGTCAGGATGCTTCAAGTATCTGTTGTCGTAGAGTAACACCTTGTCCCCTTATATAAATACCTTGGTTTTAATGTGGCGGTCATGCCAAGATTTTTGTCTTGCCTTTTCAACCGACTAATGGAAGTCTACCAGAAATATGGTTTCTTCGAGTTCTTGTAGCTTTGCAAGTCTTTGCGCCACTGATTCTTCGTCTGTCGTACATGTGGCTTGTGCAATATACAAGATTGGGGAGATGAACTCTGTAGGAACCACTACCTCTTTTCTGTAAACAAGATAGAAGGGTTTGTATCTGTGGAGTTTCTTCATGGTTTTTCTGTAGGCCCATAATACCGTTGGAACTCTATCATCCCAGTCCTCTTGATTTGTGCAAAAGACTTTTGTTAGTCCCTTTTCCAGGATTTTTTTGAAGGCTTTGACTGTTCTGTTGGCCTGTGGGTGGTATGGACTACTCTTGTGATGTTGAATAAAAAATTATGCGTAAGTGTTTCTATAGTGTTGCTAATGAAGTGACCTCCCTGATCACTGGTTAGGCTCCTGGGACATCCGAAGCGAGTAATGATATTCTCAAAAATGAACTTGGCAGTCGTATCTGTCAAATAGCCTTGTATCGCTGCTGCCTCTGCCCAACAAGTAAGGTAGTCGGTTGCAGTAATGATCTACCTTTCCTTTGAATGTTTAGATATGGGGTTGATTGGCCCAACGAAGTCAACTGCCCATTTCTCAAATTCCTGCAACGCTCTAATGGGTTGTAATGGAATTTCATCTCGACGTGATGGCTTGCCCACTCTTTGAAAAACATCACATGATCTGGCGTATGCTTTTACATCTTTGAAAAGTGTTTCCCACCATAGTCCTACCTTTAGAACTTTCTGTGCCATTTCCTTTCCTCCTACGTGTCCTCCTACAATTCCACTATGGAATTCCTAGAGTATATCTTGCCTTTCTTGATCTAGGACACATCGTCTGAGGATGTTGTCTAGCCCTAGTTTATACAATTTCATGGCAATCATCTCATAATCTTCTACTCTGACAACCATATGGCATTTTTGGGTTGCGGAATATGTTTCAGGGCATGCTCCTGTGCTAAGAAATATTGCTATGTCCTCCAGGTATTCTGGTATGGCCTCGATCTTGAATAAATCTACATTTGGGAGATGGTCATCGACTGCTCCACCACTTTCTCCTGACTCTAGTCTGGATAGATGGTTGGGTCCAACGTTGCATCATCCTGGTTTAATGATGACTTCAAAGGAAAATTTATGAAATAACAACAACCATCTGCAAATTCTCCCTTCCAACATAGGTTTGTTAACTAGGTATTTTAGTGTTGAATGATCAGTAAAGAATTTAAAATGAGATCCTAACAGATAATGTCTAAATTTATGAAAAGAGTAGATAATTGCTAATCCTTCTCGTTATGTTGTTGTTTAGTTGTTCTCTTCTTGCGATAGCTTTTGACTCGCAAAGTATATAGGGTGATCCATAGCTCCATCTCCAGGCTATGCTAAGATAGCTCCTAGAGAAATTCCTGAAGCATCTACATGGACATGAAATTATTTATCCCAGTTTGGGAATATCAGGATCAGTGTTGTAATGAGTTTCTCCTTACGTGTCTCAAATGTTGTGTCACACTCGAGAGTCCATTGGAACGTTTCAGCCTTTTTTAGGAGGTTTTCCAACGATGCAGTAATGTTAGCATACCTCTGAATGAACCTGCGATAGTATCCTATATGTCCTAGTGTGGAGCACAACTATTTAATGCTTGTGGGTGGTGGCATATTCATAATGACCACAACTTTAGATGGGTCTACCAATACTCCTTCTCAATAGACTATGTGGCCCAACAAATTTCCATGTGGCACACAAAAGATACACTTCCTGATATTTAATGAGATTTGTAACTCTCGACATCTGTCAAACATTAGTCTTAGCAGTGCTACATGTTCCTTGAGTAGACTATATATTGTCCAATCATCCATATAGACTTATATAAATTTGTGAATGAATTCCTTAAAGGTTTCTATCCCAATCCTAGAGAAAACTGCAGGGGCGTTCTTTAAACCAAATGGCATCACATTGTATGTAAAAGATCCCCATTCGATAATGAAGGTGGTTTTCCTCTTGTCCTCTTCCGCAATCCTAACTTGATGGTATCCTGAAAATCCATCTATAAATGAGTATGCTTCCTTCCCCGCAACATGTTCTAGGACCTCATTGGTGAAGGGTGTTGGGAAAGGGTCATGCACACAGGAAAATTTGAGGCTTATGTAGTCCACATAAACTCTAATATCCTCAGTGTACTTCTTGCTCTAAATGACTATTGGGTTGACCCATTCTGCTTCTTCTACTGGAAAAATGAGACCGGATTCTAGCATTTTATGAATCTCCTTCTCAACTTTCTCTTTTACACTCGAGTTAAGACAGTATGGCCTATGTCTGAAAGGATTGGATCTTGGTTTTAACTCTATATTCATTTCTCCCATAACTCCTTTGATTCCCTTCAATTCTAAAAAATTCTTTGGGAGCAAATCCTCATATTCCTAAAGTAAACTTTGTATTTTCTTACTGGTTTGCTCATCCCAGTAATTGCCCGCCAAAGCTATTTTGGGTTGTTCTTTGGTCCCTATGTTGAGTCTCTTCAGTTTTAATGGGTGATTTTAGGATCTATCAGTCTGGTTAGGTATGGTGTTTTGGATTTATCTGTTCCCCTCGGTCTCTTTGATGGCTAGGTTTCTTAGTTCTCCTAATTCGTCTAGGATTTCTAAAGCTTTGCTAATCTGATAACATTCTATGGGATTTTTTATCAAGGGTAAGTGGAGTTTAGTCTGAATTTATTGGGTATGCTTGGAACACACTACAAAGTTTGATCTCTTATCACGATTGGTTGTAAAAATAAGTTCTTTAATATTTTGCAGGACTAGTTCAAGATCAGGGTACTTACTTGTAAAGGAGAAGTCTTTGCAAAATTGAGCTGCCAATGTTTGCCAATCATTGGTTTGTCTTATGGTTTCCTCATGTATGAACCAATATTTTAGGATTGGGCCTAGAGAGTGGGGAAATACCTGAATCCATAGGTGAGAGGGTATCTTCGTATCCTGCCACTGTGTCATGCATTGTTGAATGTGTATTCTAGGGTCTGATTCTCCATTGAACGGTTGCACAACTTGGAGATATGTCTGTGTTTCTGATTCTAGCTGCTCTTTGTGCCCAAACATGTACTGGATAGATTGCTTCAACTCATTCCAAGTTTTGAGTGCAACTTTGTGTGTGGCCCACCATCTGGCAGGGGTGTTCTGAAAAGCTACATCTAGTACCAATATTCTTTGATCTTCTTCCACAATTTCTTCCATATGCTGCAAAAAGTTGTCTAGATCTGTAGTGCCTTCGTATATTGGGTGTCTCCTAACCTTTCTCCCAATCCATCTGGTCATTCTGACAGTTGTGCATCTTCTTGAGAATCTTTCGTACGAACCTTGTTGCTAACTATCAAAATCCAGTTCTGAATCTTCGTCTGCTAATTGTATACTTCTCCAACTTACTAATCCATCCGTAGTTGGGTTTATATAATTGTTTCTTGTCCCAGTTGTTACGGTGTACAATTGGTCTAGGTATTCTCCTTCCATATTATTTTTTTTTGGTTCCATGTACCTGGGTCCTACATATGAGTCCAAAGGTTGAAATACCTTGATTCCCTCATCTTCAAAAGTCATGGTGTCTTTCTTTAAGTCAATTACTGCATAGTTTTCGTAGGCTCAATAGATGTCAAGTAGCACAGGGTAGGGTTCCTTGTCTCCCATGATCTCAATGACTTGAAAGTCAGCCACTATTTTTACTCTTGCTAAATCGATTTCCTCATTCTCCAGTGTTCCTATGGGGAAGATACCGTATTGGTTTTCCATTCTTAACTGAATTGGGGAATATGTCATTCTTGGTTTTCCTAAGGCTTCCCAGGTCTTCTTCGGAAGAATCTTCACATCTGACCCTAGATCCAACACGACATACTTAATTTCAAAGTCATCTAACTGGGCTATCAGTCATAATTATTTTCCCGATCTTACTTTTCTTCATTGCACTCTCTGAGTACTCTTCTCAGGAAGGTTAGCTCGAATCCTAACTTTTGAAGTGTGTTCACTCCCTAAGACTAGATACAACGCATTGCACAATTTATTTCTCAGTTGATCATTCCCCAGATTGTTAGAGAACAATCAAAACCAGAGGTCAACTGCATTTTGAGGCTACTCAGGTTGTCTTGGTATGCCTACAGGGTGTCTGGATGTAGGGGGTGAAGCAGGTACTTGTGCTACTTTAGGATATACAACTGGTTGAGGGGGATCCTCTTGCATTTCATAACTAGGAATGTTTTGGATGACTTCTATGGCATATTTAAAGAACGATTTTTGTTTTAGGGGGTCATACTTGTCTCCCTTAGGTGTTTCTTTCTAAATATAAGGTAGAGTATCAGCATCATCTCCTGTCTTTGCACCTCCTCGAGTGACGATGTTAATATTTGGTAACTGTCCCTTAGAAATCCTTTTTATATCTGAAATAATAAGGTTAGTTCCTCTCTATCATACCCTGTCTTCCCATTTTGCAATTAGCTCTGGGCAGTCTTCGGTTGCGTGTCTGTTGGTTCTGCAGTGAGAGCACCATTGTCGCCTTGGATGAAGACAATCTCTAGCCAAATGAACTTGTTCATCATAGTTATAACATCTTCTCGGTCCTCTTCCGCTAGTTCTTCCTCCTCTAAAATCTCCTCTAGTTCCACCTCATCGACCTCATCCTCGTCCATGAGGGTTCTCATTTACCCTAAATGTTGTTCTGCCTAGAATGTCTGCAAGCACATCCAATGCCCTACATTGATTGGTAGTATGCGTGGTAGATTTGCAGAACTCACAGTGGACTATGTTTGGTACCATCAAATATTTCTTCATGATGGGGCACTGTCTCGTTCCATGGATGTGGGTTCGAAAAATCTCACAATATTCCACTGTTTGTGCTACTTGTCCTCCTGGGAAAGCATGATAAGGGGTGGGGTGATGGAATGGTGGGTTCGCTGATACTTGCGCAACTCCTCATATAGGTCCTAGTGGGGTTATCATCAGATTCTAAGGAGGTCCCATTCCTCTCATTCATGGACATTCAATCACCAAATGACCTTCTGTATATCATCTGGTGCACCAAACATGTGGTCGTCACGGTCTAGGTATCGTCAGCTCCTAAATATTTTCGGTAAGTGTTGATATATTTCCTTGTAATTGTGCTAGATTCATATCTACTGGGGGTCAGGTTAATCTCAAGATTCCAGGGTATCCTACCATGGATTCAATCTTCATTGATTTTTCCAAGGCATCTGTTAATGTGGCTATTCGTTGTTGTGTTAGCAGAATTTGAGTCAAGGGTAGCATTCCCTGAATGTACCACTCTCTTTGATGTTCTTCATGGATTGGGTGTGCGAACCTCCCTATGGAATCTTTGAACTTCTAATTGTACTCCCAAGCTTATTCTCCTTCCCTTTGCTAGATCTCGCGCAACTCAGACATAGCCTATTGTTCTGACTGAGGCAATTTTAACTCTTCTATGAACCTCGTCCGTACCTGGTCAAGTGTGAACGCTTGACCTTGCATCCTTGGAACTCCTGGTTTAATGATATTCATGTACCATTTGAGAGCGCAAACTCTCAAGATAGTCTGGAATTTGAACAATGTGTTCGCATCCAGTGTCCCTCTGGATCTCAAGATGGCTTCACACAAGAACTAGTGTTGTTCAATGTTTTCATCTCTCTTACCCCAAAATTCTGGGTATCAGGCAATCGACCCTTCCGCATGGCTGGCCATTGTTGATCCTATTGTTCATATTAGTATGAACCCTAATGGTCCTGCTTGTGATCTACCAGGGGATCCCAATATCCTCCCTATACTCACACTTCCAGGTTGTGACTGGTTAGCTAATTGTACTAGAACAAAATTTGCATGAGAAGGTAGTGTCGAACTTAATGCTTGTATAGAAGGAACTTGGGGTATGCATGATTCGAGGCTGGCGTCACTGGCTTTAGGGTGGTTTTCTTTGATCTGGGGGGTCTCGTTAGCTTCCACTGGGACGATCTCTTCGGCCGGATTCCTGACCTCTCCTATTATTAGGGTTGAATCTTCTCTTTCTCCTCCAAGATTTGTACTGGATTCCTCCTCTCTTACATCCACGCTTTCTCCTTCTCATCCCACCTCCTGGGGACTTCTTTCTCTCCTTTCTTATTTCTCATTTAATCTTTAACTGACCAGTCATTCCTGTCTTCTCATCCGCTGCAATTCTTTCATCTGCCTTTCCTCTATTTCTCCTGATCCTCCTTCTCTCCTCAACTTTTTAGACTATCTTGCAGCTTTCTTGATCTTTCTGTGCCACCACTTCTCAACTATGGCAGCTCTCTTCAAGGCTCGCTCATCTCTTGAATCCATTTCTTGTTGTTTTCCCCCCATTTTTCAAATAACCCTTCCCCTCCCTCATGCCATGACTCTCACCCTGTCTCTCCCTACCCCAATCAAGGGTGTTTACGTTGACATCTCGGTCAAGGACATAATCAACATCCCTTTCTCCACCAAGAAGGATTTAATCCACAGGGGGATCTCCCTTAAAAGTCTTCCCCTTGCGCATTTATTTAAAGTTTCTTATTCTCGTGAGAAATACTGGTGGTTCTCAGCTACAAATTCAATTATGTATCCTTCTATCATGGTAGTAATCCAGAAATCTACGACCCACGTGACTGGCCAATCAAGCCTCTGGAGTGCTACTAACTTGTCAGTATCCCATGCACAGATATTATTGACCTGTCCCTGGAACTCTAGAGCTTCTTGGAGCCTCTTGATCCAATGAAAAAATTCTTCTGGGAATTTAACCCAGAAAATCTCGTACTAGTCGCTTGATCTTTTTGAGTAAAATATCGCTTCTCGAGTAGTTCCCATTGATTTTCTTCTTAGTTCCACTTCTTTCCATATGAAGTCATTACAATTTATTTCCCACCATTGCTCAATGCCATATCTATGGATCGGTGGTAGCATTCTTCCTACATGTTCCCTTTTAATATGGGTCCTGGCAACGAAACCATTTTGTTGGTACGAATTTGTTCAAACCAGGGTTCTTCTTAGGTTACCAACAAAAGGCACCATGTAGTATAGAGCGCTAGCATTTTCATCCTCTCCGAAGAGGAGAAGTCTCACCCGAAGCGCTACTGAGACATATATATAGGGAAGGGTAGGGAGAAGACTCAGGAAGATCCATAGAGCATTTGGAACTCACTCATGTTCTTGCGCAATCAACATTATCAGATCGGAAACATTTAAATGCATGAACCAGACCTACTTGCATAGCGAGCAACAATTAAACATAGAATAATCAATTAGAACTCATAAGCTATGCAGAAACACTGTAATTCATAAGAAATCATGTAAAGACACATAAAATTTTAAAATTTATCCTTTCATCATATTATCATAGAGATCTTTCTTACATCACAGACTCAGAAATACATAGAAATGTTTAGTACAGACTCTTGACTTCAAACCTCAGACATAGAGTTCTGATTTCCCAGTTGGAAGATCTCGTTCATTCCAGACTCTACTCTTCTCTATTACAACAACTAGCATCCAAACAACTAGCAACCAACCAACTCCCAAAACCCTTTGGCGGTTCCAATAGACATGAACCAACCCAACCTAACCAACTGACTAACTCTTTTACAATTATATTATGTCCTATATATAGCTAACTAATTATATTAGGCTCCTGGATAGTTTTGGAATGTGAAGGACCCCAGGGAGAGTTCTAATCCTTCCATCTTTTAGCAACAACTTAACCCTTCCACATCCCATTATTTTTGTTGTCGAGTCATCTCCTAGGAATACATCACCACCATCATATTTTTCATATTCAGAGAACCACTCCCTGTGAGGATTCATATGGTATGATGCACCTGAGTCGATCAACCATACATCCTGGTTTGCATGTGTACTTGTAGATGTCAGGTAAACATCACCTCCTTCTTCAGTGGAGTTTTTCGCCTCTGTGGAAGAGGTACTATCGGATCCCTTTGGTTTTTCAACCTTCTTAGAATTGCAATCTTTCTTATAATGCCTTGTTTTACCACACTTCCAACATATCCTCAAATATATTCCTGGAGACTTAGATCTACCTGTAGATTTATATCTCCCCCCTGAAGGCTTACCAGGATTCCTGTCTTGGGTATGACCTCTTACAAATAAATCATATGTGTTATGACTATCCATGCTTTTCCACCTCATCTCTTCAGATAACAAGGATGAAACTACATCCTCATACTTCAATGTAGATTGAGTGGTACTACCAATTGCTACAACCAGATTATCCCAAGAGTCTGGCAAAGAACATAACAAAGGAATACACTTATCTTCTTCTACAATCATAATATTAACAGAGACAAGTTGACTTACCAAAGTATTAAATGAATTTAGATGTTCTGTCATAGAATCTCCATCTTCCATCCTAAGATGATACAACTTATTTCGAAGAAACAACTTGTTTACCAAGGACTTTGATTGATACAAATTCCCCAACTTATCCCATAGTTCCTTGGCTGTAGATTCTCCTGAGACATTCAACAACACCGAATCTGCCAGGCAAAGTCGAATAGTAATCCTTTCCCTTCTGTCCAACTTCTACCAATATTCCTTCGACATACCAGTAGGTGGTGTACTAGTAGTTTGTGTACTAGTAGGTTGTGTACCAGTAGCCTGTGTGCTAGTAGGTGGTGTACTAGTAGCTTGTGTACCAGGATCCACAATGATCCATTGTTCTTTGTCTACAAGAAGGTCCTCCATCTTCAGCTTCCATAGCTCAAAGTTTTTACCATTGAACTTCTCTATATCAATTCTACAAGAGCTTTCCATTTCTCTTTCTGCACTCAAATCACCACTGCAAAATCTCCCACTAAACCTAGGTTTATCAAAGACCCAAGATAAACTTGATCTATCAAGACCGAGCCAAACCCTCAACAACAAAGGTGTCCCTCTGAAGCCAAAAACGAGCTCTAATACCACATGTAAGTTTTAAACCTTTGAAGTAAAGCAATGCATATAGATTCTTAAGAAAAACAAAATTTAATTAATGGCTCATACACAGAGTACACAAAGATTCTATACCGGAAACCCTCAACTAGGAAAACCTTTCTTATATTAATTATTGAATTTCACCATTCACCAAAAAATATATACAATGTTTTTAGGTATTCCGTAGATACCAAAACCTTAATCCCTTAATCCGAGATTAATTTAGTAAACCGCTAAAAATAACAAAATCAGCTAAAAATAGCAAAAACTGCCCAAAAAACAAATTTGGGGCATTGCCCCCAACCCTGTCGGCCCTTGGCTAATGCCCGGTGCTGAACTTTGCGCGTAACTAGGGGTGGCATACCTTCCCCCCCTAGGACCCCCCTAGGAAAGCACCTGATGCACATGACACATCAAGCACTACTAGAGGGATCGTTAGACATAGTTGTCGAATCTGATGCACCCACACACACACATGCAAAGAATATAATAGATACCCAACACATGGAACATACCTATGCTTAATGCAAGGAGATGCATGCAGGATATGGACACTCAAGGTGATGTTCCCTCCAGGGTATAGGGTTTCAAATTGCGAAGGATATAAACAAGGCTCTTCTTGGTTGAGGATGCAAAAACTTCTTAGGCAACGATTTATAATGCAAAGCGAGAACCAGATAAAGGATCAATACTGAAAGTGAGGGCATGAGATGGAATCACAACTTAACGCCATAAAAATATCCCTTTTTATGTCTTTTAGTCTATTTGGTGTGAAAAAAGGGGTAAGCTTGTGCCAAATAGACATCTTTTCAAATCCAATTCATGAGTGTGAAAAATACAAGTTCACTCGGCAATATTTTCCGTTTTTGATAATGAATCAGAAAAGAGCTTAACTAAGACTGATGACCTTTCAAATCCAATTTAACGAATGTGAAAGGGACCAATCACTCGGAAATATTTTCGGTTTTTAGACGAGTCGGAAAAGAGCTTAACTAAGACTCGGGGATGTTGTTCTAAGCATCATATAATGGGGGAGGCCAAGGCTCCCGTGTAGGACTTCTGTGGAATGTCAGTGTCTTACGAAGAGCCGACACAGGCTTGGGAAGAACCAAAGATCTCCAAGTCGAGGAGGACAAAGTGATAACGAAGGTTATCGTTTTCGTGATATATCAGATAATTTCTCTTCCTGGAAAATACATAGGCGAAGGCATTGGATACCCCACCAGACCATCCCAATCAAAGGTAACCTCATCAATACTTGGAGGGAGAGAACTCGAGAAGAGTAAAACTCTCTCTTGTTCAGAAGGTGAAGTACTAGAAATGCTAAGTACATGGCATAGAAGGTATAGAACCATAACCAGAAGATCGAGATCGACCCAAAATTGCATTGGCACGACCGCTTCCTTAGACTTGTCACTCTCTAAGAGAAGATTGGGGTCTATCGAGGATTGCATTGATAAAACCACTTCCTCAACCATTGGTTGAACAGGATGTGAGAAAATAAGGTCAAGAGGTGCATCACCCCAAAAACCAGGAGTGTTGTTGGTCGAATATTGCATCGACATGACCATTGTTTGAACAAGATGCAAGACAACAAGGTCAAGAGACACATCACCCTCGATCATAGGAGAGGTGTCTATCGAGGATTGCATCGACACGACCATAGTTTGAACGGGATGTGAGACAACAAGGTCAAAGGATGCATCAACCCCTAAAGGAAAAGGGTTGTCAGTCAAAGATTGCATCGGCATGACTATTGTATCAACCAAAAGAGGAATGGAGTGTTGTGAAACCATAGATGCCTCAGAACCTGAAGGTCCCTTAGGTGAGGCCCAAACTTCTGATATCCCAATAATAATAGGACACAAATGAGTAAGGTGACTTCCTTCACAAGTCCTGCAAAGGAATCTAGGCTTACATCCGAGACGTCTAGGCTTCTCAATCATATGAATGCCCCCAGCATGACTTGCAATGGTTGGTGACATGCTCCCAGCATGACTTGCAGAGGCTAGTATCAAAATGCCAACATGACTAGAAGAGGTTGGTGATGGATCCCCATGATGACTAGTAGAGGTTGGTGATGGATGTGCAGTGTGACTAGCGGTGACCATACATGTGCCCCCAGCATGACTTGCAACAACTGGTTGCAGGTCTTCAACATGACTTACAGAGGTTGTCGACCAATATCCAACATGACTAGCAGAGGTTGGTGATATAATGCCAGTATGGCATGCAGTTACTGGACTTTTTCCCCCACATGACTTGCAGCGGCTGGTTGCAGGTCCTCAAAATGACTTGCAGAGGTTGTCGACCAATCTCCAACATGGCTAGCAAAGGTTGGTGATATAATTCTAGTATGACACGCAGTGACTGGACTTGTGCCCCTAGAATGACTTGTAATGGCTGGTTGCAGGTCTTCAACATGACTTGCAGAGGTTGTCAACCAATCTCCAACATGGCTAGCAGAGGTTGGTGATATAACACTAATATGACACGCAGTGACTGGACTTGTGGCGGTGGTGAATTGTGGCATTTGAGACCAAGGTCCAAGGAAAGATTGGTTCTGAGAAATTGCAGGCCAGGAAGGATACTAGTTTACACCCTGTCTCAGTCCAACAGGATAGTATCCTCCTCCATACTAATTCATAAATGGTTGTAGGGGCATCGACATTGAGGAAACCGCTTGCGAAGAGAAAGAGACATGAAAAGAGTTACTCATGTGAGGATATATGTTTCCCCCAAATGAAGTAACTTCATGAAGGCATTTGCCCATACTACAAAAATAACTCCCCCGAGATGAAACACCAGAGGGAAGACAGAGGTCCGCCATGGGAAAAGTGTTCGTAGGAACCGACATAGCGAAAGAAGGATAAGTGGATGGAGTGTAACAAGTAGATTGATTACTTAATTGGGCACTTACTTCTCGCATAGTGGATTCGTAGGAAGGAAGATTCCATCCTCCTACCATAAGAGGTGTTTGAAGGATATGACTCCCACCAAACAGAGAGGGATAAGAAGGAGGCATCATGCCCCTAGAGCCAAAAATTGTATTCGCATAAGGAGGCGAGACAGAGGATGGAAAGTGCGAAGACATATTAGACATACCATGAGAAAAATGATTAGAGACCCAAGGCATTAACTGAGTACCATGATTTTTTATACCATTATAGAAAGTCGGTGGATTTTCCTGCATGAACGTCGTGGGGGGGTAGCAGTAAATGAGGGAGAAAAACGAACTCCACTATCCATGATAATAAAGACTCAACATGAAATCCTATGTTCAACTAATAATCAAAGAGCATACCAAAAAGTCAAATGGACAATATGCATGGAAAGGGCTAAAGTGGCTGAGTGACCTCCCTCACTAAAGAAGGTATGTCTCATCCAAGAGGGACTTGAGACCCCCTACTAAAGTTTGGAGGTAACATAATCAATTATAGGTGCCCTCATGGGATTAACAACTAGTTGGTCAGATCCTCCTAGAGAGTTAATCCTCCATAAAGGTTGTGTTTTGTCCGACCCCTATCTGACCCAGGATACAAGAAGAATAACCCCTACAAGTAACCTATGAGATACCTAAGTCAAGCAACTAATAAACCATTGTATAATCGATGCATAGGAGAGCAGTCATAAGTCCAAATCACTATATAGGCAGGGTAGCAAAGCCTGAAACCTTGAAAGCACCACCTCTCACAAAGGTATGGGTACTAGCAAGATTCCCAAATATGAATAAATCCGCAAAAATATCTCTGACACTAGGCGAGTATCTAGGGGTTATCCCTTCAACTAACTTCGTCCAACCTCGTGATTAACTCTGGTGTGAGCAGAGCCTCTTGATATTACCAATTATACAATGGAGTTCTTAAATCCCTTTCTCAGACACATATGTCGATTTAATTTCCTTGGAGAAGTTTACTCACAAAATCCTATTCAAAGGCACTAAATCCTAGGCTAGTTTGTGCACAATAGAAATAATATCGTGACTAATCAATTTTAGTTTAAAGTATAAATTTTATTGGACGTGATTACTCAAGAGGGTATGGAAACAAAACTCATGATGTTATGACTCTGCAAAAGATAAATATGAATATAATGCAAAGTCTACCTTTAACTTTTCAATGAATGATATGCTAATAAAAACTGTGCAATTTTCAATTTCAACTCTGCAATTCAGAAGTAAAATGGAACCTTTCGCTAAATGTACTAAGATAATGATAAAGGTTCAAAGAAAAAAACGTTAACCAATGCAGAATGCCTATTTTTTTTTATTTTCAATATATTAAAGAGAAAATGCATGGACTGAAAAGCAACCTGATATATAAATTCTACTGTGTATAAAAGAAATAACTCAAGCAGAATACTAAGCAGCTAAGCAAACAACCCAGGGTTCAAGGACAAACCAAAAAATGAAAAACAATGAGAAAGACTACGCCCATAAATTCAACTCCCAATGGTCTTCCTATCAATCTAGAGAAGCTCAACAGGCACAACAGAGACCTAAGAAGGCTCAACAACCATCAAAACTCACCCAGCAGTCACTGAAAGAAGTAAACAAGAAAGGAAAATGGTTATACACAACTATTCAGGAGAATAGTGCATATATACACAGCTTGCAGAGAGGCAGAGCGCGTGTGTACGCGACTTTCAATCAAAAAGGAGCGTACAGGCTTCCAAACAAGGCCAGGAAAGGGAAAAAGGCTAGAAACTCAGACTCAGAGTGAATAGAATCTGTCAAGTAGTGATATGAAAAGAAACACGCAGGAAAAAAAGAAATGCAAGAAGAAGAATACTTCAACCTTTAGAAGGAATATCTCTCCCTAGTATGGTCGCCATTTCTGTTATGAGGGAAAAAATCTCTATGGCCAAGGGTAAACCACAACAGACAGGTATGACTGGAGAAATCAACTCAATTCCATTGTATGCTATATAAACTAATGTGCAAGATAAGAAAGAGGCCTACCTCGATCCAATGTTTGATGATGTTACACTATTGAGCACTCTGACCCAAAGCTTTGTACCTACAACAAGTTTTCAACAAACAAGCAAAGCAATTATATAGTGATAATGTAAAGGGGTTAGCACATCAGATAACATAATCCATTAATAAGCATTACACACATTTCCATGGATAATAATCATATATTTGCATGATACCAATAGGATAGGAAACAAGTATTTCTATAAATAATTGATCAACATAAGTGTCAACATTACAGACTTCTGTGTTGGCATGGTTCAAAACCAAGAAACCAAGTTCCTTCCAACTGGGTCTCCACCACTTCAATCCTCTACCAAAGGCAAGCTCAAAAGAGAGAGACTATGAGATTCTCTCAACAATAGGGAAAGAGATTGGGGTTTGAACACTGTGTTCAGACTTGAGGGACAAAGGGATGCAGACTCAATATCAAGCAATTTATATAGAGTAACTTTGCTCTCAAAGTTGAATTCTTTCTCCTCCTTTTCCATAGCTCGAAATTGTGCTCTTATAGCCTTCAAAATGCAACTAAAGGGTCGAGTCGAAATGTTTCTAGTATATGGAAGGCCAAGGATCAAAGATCTCTTGTCGTGACATGGAAACCTGACTCCATTTTTGTATTTTATGGCACAAATCCCAATGTATGTGGGCTGTAGTGGAGTAGCCTGCGTATACGCTTGTTGTATAGCTAATAAGGCGTGTATATGTGGAAAAATGTTTATTTTTAGCTCTGAATTCATAAAAAAGGGATGATAAGTCTGCATAGGGAAATGAAAAAAGGCCCTTTGTACAAGATAGCAATGGTGAGGCAAATCTTTATATAACACCATTGAGGAAACCTATCAAAGTATCTGTGGTACAAATTTTAGCTTGTGGGTCATTGTATTTTTGGAGTTACACTACGTGGAAAATAGGGTTTGCGGCTAGTCCTAAAAGTAGTCTAAAACAAGTGTTTTGGGTAAAAATGCCATAACTTCTTCATAACAAATCCAAATTCAGTAAGAAAATATGTGTTGGTTATAGTATAGTCTATAGTATTTTGTGAACAATTTTCAGATACATACAACAAATATTCTATGTGGGGCATGCTCTACAAGTTCTCTCTCTAGAATAAGCTAGAATTCAACAAGGTATGCCATTTTTTCTATAACTCCTTTTATGAGAGGATCCAAGTAGTGACACCTAGAGGAATTGCATAAAACACTCTGACAAACATTATGTACTATTTTCAGATATTTATTCATTACAGGTACATGGTTATGATTATTTCAATTTAGGGTTGTTGACTAATCCAAAACTAGTCATGTGAGACTAAAGTAAAGTTTGATGAAAATGCTAGTATCTTGTTGTTAAAGTTAAGGAAGGTTTGCATGTATGTGATCATATACACTAGGTCTATTATAGAGTTACAAATCATATTTGGATGATGAAATTGATGAGGCTTTTTATTGAGGTACATAAAGGTACATGGTTGAGACAAGTAGTTGATGAGTTGGCACATACGTGAGGTGTATAGTTGATGATGTTGGTACATATTGATGACTCATAGTTGATGATGTTGGTACATATTGATGACTCATAGTTGATGTGTAGTTGATGCATGATTGGTACATACTTGGTACATGGTTGGAGGCACTTGTTAGTAGTTTTGTTGACACGTGGTTTATGGATGATGTAGCATACTTGTCTTGGTATATTATTAGAAGCACATATCAATCTTGGTGATGATGATGAGTTGTTGTGTTATGCTTGGTTGATGCACATCTTGGTGATATTGTGCATATGGTTGAGAGTTTTCATGGTGATTTATATTGGTGATTAGATCTGATTTGGTTGATAAGTTTGATGAGACAGGTTGTTGTCATAGGTTGTTTGGACAGGTTATTGTGACAGATTATTGTGACCAGTTATTTGTACAGGTTTGGTGCATGGTTGATGAATTTGTTTATGGTACATGTTGAGGTACAGGTTGATGTATGGTACATGTTGGCACAGGTTATTAGTATAGGTTTTTATAGGTTGGTTGGTTGTAGATCAGTGGTACAGGTTGTTACAGTGGTATATCTCACAGTGATAGTGTGACATTGGTATATCTCATAGTGATAGTGTGACAGTGGTTCCATCATTCTACTTCTATGTCAGGGCGGTTGGATGGGGAAAGGACATTTGGTTGTATCCACCTTCTAGTTGTAGCCAGAGAACATAGGGGGTTGTAGCATCCTTCTGGTTGTATCCATAGAATTGGAGAGTTGGAGCTTCCCTTAGGTTGTAGCCTGAGAAATTAGGGGGTTGGAGCCTCCTTCCAGTTGTAGCTAGAAAAAAAGGGAAGTTGGTGCTTCCAATGAATGTAATTCTTAAATACATATAAGAAAAAACATTCTGTGGTTTTCTCCCACCTTGGGTTTCCATGTAAAAACACTGGTGTACTATGTATGTGTATGATTTCTCATTTGTTCATTGCTTATTTACTCTGCAACTATTGGATGATAATTCTGCATTGATATAACACTTGCATATTGTGGTTAAAAAGGATTCAATTTCTCTATTATTGATTCATCCCCCCTCTCAGTAATCCAACAATTATTTTTAGAGTCGGTTCCTTCAGGAAATAGTTTAACCACTGGAAGGAGATCATGGATTATTCTAAGAATGTAGTACCAACGTTTAATGGTAAGAATGGTTTTAAGTATGAGATGTGGAGGAGAAGGACGAAAGTATTTTTACAGGAATAGGGACATTATATTTGGCTATCAGTTGTTACAAGATATGATAGTTCAAAAAGGGCAAAGACTGCAACCAAGAAGGAATTGAAGAAGAATAAAAAAATAGCAATGGATTTCATCTGGGAAGGATTGCCTAATCCGGTAAGATAAAAGGTTGGTAAATGTTCATCAACCAAAGAAATTTGGGATAAGCTACATGCCATACATTCTTCACCCATCGTAGATTCATAAAATTCCAAAGAAGATGCACATACAGATCAAGAAGAATTATGTTTACCATGTAAAATAGATTCAGAAGATGAAGAGTACATAATCACCAGAGGTATGTTGTTTTTCTTTAATTGTGGAAAACATGGAAATCTTGAAATAGAATGCATTGAAGGAAATGAGACATAAAAACTAATTGAAAAGGAAGACAATTATGAATAATAATTGATTTGTTAAGCCCTAATATTGGCTCATTACACCTTAATTGGGGCATATTATATTAGTAATGTTATTTTATTTATGTCAACTTTAGGCCATTAGTTGTAATTATACCTCCTAGTCTTCTATATATACCAAGGAGACATTTTCATTTTGAATCATCTTGTACTTGAACATTTAAGTGGGGTAAGAGGAGGTCTCCCCCTTGAAGAGGCTTATTATCTGAAATTATCTCTTTTTCAAGGCATTGAGTACTTTTTCTGAGGTTTTTCTATTATATCTTGATATTTGGTTCTTAACATATGGTATCAGAGCTCAAGGTCTTGGGGTTTCGTTGCTACATCTAAGACACCTTGGAATTTTCTCTATAACTTTTTTTCCACAATGTTTCAGAAGGAATGGATTGGAGGATATTTAGTAGATGGATCAAGGTATGTTGGGTTTAAAATTCATCTCCTGAGGCATTATACTTTCATAGATACAACCTGTACAAGATAGGGTTTGGGAATCATCCTGAACTGAGTCATTGAGGAATTTTAGCTATACAAACATTTCTGTAATTTTTCAGACCCTAAAATCTGGAGGCTATTTACAAAAATTAGTAAGGTATATTTGGTAAAAAGTTCATCTTCTGGGTCATCTTAAATTTGTAGATACACCCTGTGTAAGATAGAGTATCTGACTAGTCCTATTGACTAGTCTCAAGAAGGTTTTCCAGGTAAAACAATCATAACTTCTTCCTAGAGTATCCAAATGGAGTGGGACTAGTTTCATTGGATCATGGACAGTCTATAGTATTTCTGGTGTAACTTTCAGAATTTTATATCAATTATTTTGTGCGGAGCACGCTATACAAGTGAGATCTCCTGGAAAGGCCAAAAATCGGCAAGTTGTGGGGAAGTTACCGTAAATTCCACTTGGCACATCCAATTTTGATCAGATCTATGGAATTGCAGAGAAGAAATATCATAGAACTACATAAAATAAAGTTTCATACCCAGAAGGGCCAAAATTTGCGAGATACAACAGAAGAAATATTGTCTAGCAGAACCACCTCAAAATCAAGGTTCAAAAGTAATACTTGGCCAACATTGTTGAAGGAAAATCTCCCTGCGAACAGGTAGATCTCCTCTTGAGAGCTAGACTCTTAACTCTTAAGACATAAGATGCTTATCGTGGACACTGAATTCCTTTTAGATCTAGATAAACTAATGTGTGAGGAGGAAGGAGAAAAGAAGTACCTTTTACCAGTGTTTGTCCCTGCACGATCTGAGTTGAGCTCCAATCTTATGCTCCTTGATAATCCTTGTAGGCAAACAAAGATACAACCACTTCCTACTCTATTGAGATTAGTTCGAAATAGATCTATCTATTAGAGACAAATTCATATGGGATCAAACATCGAATTGAAAGAAACAGGCCAAGCATATTATATTAATGAGAGCAATAATGAAGAAAACTTACAACCGTAGATGTGAGTGTAGCAACTTCATCAAGTTCCCATTGTGCAACCCTTGCTTAAATAGTCCACACATAGAATGATGATGCTCCAAATGAAATACCACTCATGAGATCATAAGTTTGGTATAATTCTCAATCTCCATCCCCCTCTTCCACGAAAATCCCTCATTATATAAGATTTGGAGACTTAACCACCATGGAGAGAATCTCTCATCATATCCACTAAGAAAGGGATCTCTAAGATATTTAGGGAGAAAATATCTCTTAAGGATTTTGGGGAGGAAATATCTCTCAAGGATTTTAAGGAGGAAATATTTCAACCATCCATGAGATCCTCCACCTTCCCTAAAAAATAAGAAACCAAATGTGAGGTGGATCCTCACACTTAATTACTTTCTTATTCATGAATATTAATAATAATTCATGTGCACTTGATTCTCTCACTTAATCAATATCTTTTCCATGAATATTAATAATAATTCATGTGTACTTAGTATTTCTTTTCCTTCACGTAATATATCCCTCCTCCACATTGACTAGGGATTGTGACATAGGTTATTCCATGGTGTCAAGGTGTATGCGACACTTATACAACGCTTTACGACACTTAGGGCGAGGTAGCTAAGTGTGCAAATTTCATGTGTAATAGAATGCCCCCTAAAGTGTGAGGTCAGAAGAGAGAATGATGGCCGAAACACTTTACAAATCTTTAAAGAAAGAGTGTGGAATTGGAGAATCTGATAGAAGCTGCACACAAACATCCAACAAATATTATGACATGCTTCAAACCCAAGGCATGCATACCTATGCTTGGATGATCAAGACTTGCAAGATATGGCCACCATGAGATACATTGTAGATCCATAATTATATTGATAAAAAGGTATAGCCACTGAAGATACACTGTGGATCTATACTCCCATGACCTGGACTAATTGTAGCCACGAAGAATACACAGTGGATCTATGTAACAGTATATGTGTCATTGTTCAAAAGAAACTCCTGCGCAACCTGGGAAAAGTACATATAAGAGTGATGACTCAACCCAAGGTATTCTTACCGATACCTATGTAGTATGAATCTAACCATGTGAATAGATGTCCTGATGTCGAACATGGCAGAAACCACTTGATTACCGGTCAATAATGTAAATCGTTAACAAGTGCGAGGGAGATCACCATTGATGTCAATGATTCCCAAGGTACTCTAGTACATTCGAACGAATGTGAATGGATGAGCTGAAGTCAAACATCCATGGAATCATCTTATTAGAGGTCAATGATGTAAACCCACTGTCGAATGTGAGGAGCCCTGCCATTGAGGCATGCAGGTCCCAAAGTACTAACTGGTTTCTAAGTCTAGTCCCTGGATAATGTGTTGAAGTCGACGAGAATAGATTCATCGAAGGAGGGCCTTGATGTATCCCCCATCAACGACACGAAATAGACACGGAGATGTAATTGGTAGATCAAATGAACATAGACTGACATAGGTATTGAAACAAGATATTTGTGATGGCTGACTCTCGAGGCAGATACTTCCCTTGAACACTGAGGCACAACAAAAAAGACATGACATGGAACAAAACAAGATAATGCAGTGGATACTGTGACTTTCGTCGGGTGACCCAAAGGAGTAATAAAAACTCAGAGGATTGGTTCAGTGCAGAGTTTCAGTGTATTAAGATGTGCGCAAAGACAAAGTGCCATGTTCAAGGGAAACTCTAAGAGTTACTTGGTAATGTTCTCAAAAACTGCTTGGCTTGTTTCTTTCAATTTTTCCCCCATCCAGATAGATGAGTACCTCTTTTTGATTTAACGATCTTGAGGAGGGTAACACATGCTCGATATAACTCACCTTCGGTAAGTTCCTCTTCCTTTGTTTAACGAACTAGAAGAAGTAAGGGTTCGATCCCGTATGGGCCCTTCAATGTATGATGGTTTAACGAGTCCAGAGAAGGTAAACTCAAAGGTTTTTCATGATTATAGAGTCTGTAAAAACACTTAAAAGAGAACTCTCTCAGTTCCTTTTTCATAAAGTAGTCTGATGAGACTAAAAAAGAGATAAACTATCACTCAACAAACATTTTCTTCAAGTACTTTAACGAGAGTGAAGAGAACAAGGTTGCTCGGAAATCTTTTCATGTTTAGAGAGTCTAAAAAGAACTTAAAGATGACTCCAATGTTGTCCTTTTTTGTAATGTTAGTCTTGCGAGGCTGAAAAAGAGATAAATTATCACTCGAAAGACGCCCTTTCAAACCTTTTAACAAGTGGGAAAGGAAGCAAGATCACTCAGCAATATTTCCATGTTTAGAGAGTCTGAAAAGAGCTTAAAGATGACTCCAGGGGGTTCCTTTTTCGTGTATCCATACAGGTCTGAAAAAGAGATAAAAGTTTACCCGGATGCATTCTCATGTATTTACGAGCATAAGAAAGAAAAAATACTAAGCTCGATATGCCCCCAGCTTGAAAAGATAGTGGCTTTAACTCCAGAATGATCATCAAAGGCTGGAGACATGCCCTCCAAGCTTTAATTCATTCACTGATGTTGAGGTTGTCACCAATTTCTCTACTAGATGAGAAAACGGAAAAGGGTAGATGAAAAGAAGGTTCAAGACAGGTGACTATTTCATTTTTTAACGATATTGACACAGGAAAAGAACTATGCTCAGGGCCTCTGTTTCATTTTTTAGCGAGCTTGCCACAGAGAAGGGAAACTATGCTCGTAAGTGCTTCTTGATCATGGCTTCCAAGAGAATAACGCTCTGGAAGGATACCATGTCAAGGGACAAAACTCGGTCATGGTTTCCAGGAGATCTTCGCTGGATGGAAGATAATCACTCAAGAAGGAACACATGTCGAGGGTCGCGATAGGGGTAAGGAGATCAGGCTCCAATAACCCTATCGAAAAAATAACCATGTCCAATATCGGATCCAAATCATCGGAAGTTGAAATCACGGGAGACGATAGAAAATCGACATCAGGAGAGGAGATAGACTGTATATCTGCATGAATTTATTCACGAGGGGGAAGAAAATAGGATCGGGGATTGTTATTATCCAAAGGTAACTCGTCACTGTGAAGCATTTCCGAAATAGATTCATAAGACAGAAACATTGGGGAAATGCAGTCGATCACAGAAGATAAGGAACTCAACCGATATTGCATCGAGGCAACGTCAGGTTCCAATAGATGTTGGTCATTCGATGAGGGAGAAGTAGATTGGATAGAAACGTATGATGTTTCGGCTGGACTAAGTGGCACAATGTCACCTAGTGCATCAAATTCCAATGGACAAGATACAATCTAAGGGTCAGATAATTCCAAAGATTGATAAGCCGCAGTCGAAATCATATCAATGGTGGCAATATGATGTGTAGTTAGTGGAAGTGGTGTAGGGAAGGTACCCATGAGGCTATAATCTTTTAGTAAGCCAAAACCAAGGCTTTCATACGTGATCTTGTGGTCTCCCAAGAAAGGAATATTGTTGGTAGCGGGAGTGTGAGCATCGGTCGTGCAAAAATCCAACTGATCAACAGTGACAATTTTACCTTGATGAGGAAAATGGACACATCGAAAAATTGACGAGGCAATGGCAGTCATAGCATAAAACCAATTTCTTCCAAGTAACAAGTTGTAATCGAGGGGAGCATCGACCACCTCGACATCAACAGTAACAGTTTTGCCACGCAATTGGATGGGAAGGGACTATAAAAGCCCATGAGTATGAAAACCTCACCCATTGAAGGTGCGTAACATCATTGGGGATTTGTTGAGTGCTGGTGATTTTAAACCTTTCCAACAAGCCAAAGACATGACACAAGTCGAGGCTCCCTCATCTAGAATAGTTCGGTGTATTTGTTGGTTGTGAACAACAACATCAACTTGGAAAGCAAGTTGGTGGGAGAGTCGAGACACATAATTGTCCATGTTAAACATGATATGGTTGGATGACTCAGGATCAACAACGCCAATAGCGGCTAAGAGAATTCTACGTTGATTGGGGAAGTGTTGTATAACTTCTAATGCAGACATAGCACACGATGCTTCAACCAAATCTTCAACAATGTTGTAGTTCTCGGCAGCACGTGAACTAGGATTAAAGGTAGCTTTGTGGATAGTTCTCTTAGGAGGGTGTAAGATAGAGTCGAACGAGGGTTTCTCAATCTGAAGTGGTCCAGATGGAGGATTAACCAATGGAAGACTGATGGAGGATGATGATGGATCCAACAAAGTACCGATATTGTTAATGTCTTTTCCTTTGTCAGGGTTACCTAGTGTGTCGTATGTCTTAGAGCGAGTGGTCAAATTGATCCCATTAAACATATAAATATGTGCACTCGACAAGGCCTCATCATTAGGATGGCTAGAACTGCCCCCAGGAGAGGGAGTTTCAGAAACCATGGATTGTTGTTGTGGAAAAGGCTGAGTAAGTACAGCGGGTTGTGACTTTCCTTGGAAAATTTTGGCCACTTCATTGCGAAGTGGACAGTCTCGAGTGTAGTGATCATAACCATAAATGATACATCGGAATTTCAGTTTCCGTTGTGGTTTCTTTTCGATAGCAGGTGTTTGATTTTTTGGTTGTTCATTGTTATTTTTTGATTTATTTTTTGTCTTCTTCTTACCTATGGATTGTTGTGAAGGGGCAGATTGAATTGCATTCACCTCAGATATCTGAGTTTGGGGGGAGGTATAGGAGAGTGTGGCTGATTGGGAAAAAGATTGGGTTTTTACGAAACCGATAACACCATCCGCATGATATGAGGATGATGGCTTAGATGGATCGGTATTAGCTCGGGAAACATTCAGAAGAAAATCATACAAAGTACCAGATTGGGAATAAACCAAATCTAGATGTTGAGCCCAAGCAATGGCTTGTTCCTCTATGACTGCACCACCCATAGTGACATTGCGAGCGATTGGGGGTAACAGTGATTTAGTAAACCATTCCGCCAATAGTATGTCAGGATTGATTGCCTTGATCATCCTTCGTCGTCACCTCCACTCATGAATATGGTCAGAGATATGCATAGAGTTAGTTTGATGAAGGGAGGTCAAGAGTTCAGTACTCGTCTCATAGCGAATAGGCAGTTGAAGGTGCGTGAGGAAAGACATGGCAAGGGAATTGAAATCATGAAAAGAAGCACATGGTAGTTCAATATACTACTTTGCTGCCGAACCGGTAAGTGTTCGCTAGAAAAAACGCAAACGTACAGAATCATCCATGAGGGAGTTTGATGAACACCAAAAATGGAAATTCATCACATGGTTGTTTGGATCTTCACCAGGGTTTCCGTCAAATTTTGGAAGATCAGAAGGAAGTTTAGCTGGAATGACTGGCCAAACTGGTGAATGAAAAATAGGATCATTAGTTAATCGAGACAAGTCTGGGAGATCCAGAGTCGGAAGGAAAGGTAGTTTTTGGTTAATTTGTGAATGATAGTGGTGCGGAATAGGAACACTAGTAGGACCATAAACTGGGTTAGGTGGATAGTTGTAACTAATAGTTCCTCCTACATACGGTAGTTTTTGGCTAGGATAAGTAGGATTCGATGGTGCATGAGAAACATTTGTATAACCCGGTGGGTTCTGAGCATTATAGGCCGGGTGATTTGCTTTCCCATGAGGAGGATAAACATTTTTCCCTTGAGAATGGTAAGGAGTAGATCCCAGAGGTGGATACACATTAGACCTATGAGGAGCATAAGACTGTGGTCCCGGAGAACTCCAGGTGGTGTTTGGGATGTCGCCCGGATAAGATTGTTCGTAAGATGTTCTGGAAGGAACAGGATTGGATACTCCTCCTAGTGGGTTATTATATGAGTGCCCCCCAATGTGGGGTTGAGTAAAAGTGCCTCTTGAAGATACTCCCCAAGATTGTGAAGGGTTTCTAGTAAATGAAGGTTGCCCCCCTGCCAGCGGTGGATTTATGACCAAGGTATGACTGGAAAATGGAGGTTTCCCTTCAAGAGGAGCATGAAAAGGGGGTTTTCCCCCGACAGAGGTAGTCCCGCCATGGAAAGGTAGTCCTCTAGGAGGGAAAGGTTCGTTGGATGGTGGTTTCCCTCCAGCCGGTTGTGTTTGGCCAGCCGGGGTCTGCATTCTCAGGTGAGAAGATGTCTCAGCAGGATCGTGTGGAACATGTGGAGCTGTAGAGTAAAATCTTGTAGAAACGAGGGTAGAGATTGAAGTGCTTTGGATATGAGTAGAGGTGATGAGTCCAGCATTAGGATGGACTTGTGCTGGTGTAATAGTAGGGTTAATAACCTGATTGACTAGGTGATTTATGGTTTGACCGGATGGTCCTGTTTCACTAGGAGGGTCATGAGGATGAAAGGGTTGTTGAAAGGATTCAAAATTTTCATAGAGATCACGTCCCAATGAAGTCCTCCATACAGAACGAGAAGGTGTGGGATTGGTATCTACTACGGTGCTAGGACGAATAGGAGTCCTATACTCATCACCAAAGATTAGTTCTGTGGATCCCATATATGTTTCAGTAAAAATCCTCTCCGGTAATTGTGGGACCTCTTTGTCTATGATGTTCCCAAGGGATTCTAAACGAACTAAAAGTGGTTCGAGAGGGGTTATCAACACATATGTACTGGGATATTCAACTATAACCAAAGAACCTTCTGAGTTATCTAACGGAGGAGAAATAACACTTCCATCATCGAATTGATTCTCTACCTCTCTACAGTAGTTGTCTTTTGGAGGGTTAGGAGGTAAGGGTTGATAACCTTCCAGAGGCATCCCTTGCATCCTACGTGATCGATGAAGACCTTTATCGTCTATAGGCTCAATTGTAGAGAATAAAAAAACACACTAAAAAACTAGGGCCAACTAACAAAAAGAAACAACATATGTTAATAAAATCTAGGAATCAACCAAGCAAACAAAACTTCTCTCGATGATCGTACTAGTTGGTGATGAAATCCAACGTCACATGATCAAGTCGAGAAGGGGCTAGGATATGGTGGAATAGTTACAATGGTGACCTTCTTAATGGACTTTCACCTTGGTGCAAGCTTCCACGCAGTAATTGTGGATTTACCCTCCAAGGAGCCCGAGTGAGTTTGACCAATGTCTATTCCAGGTACAGTGAGAATTCCCTTTACTGTCACCTTGTGTAAGTACCTAAATATTATGGCAACTAAATACACCAATTCGCAGTGAGTCCCTGGGCGGGTACAGTCAACAGTCTGATCCGAAACGTATAGGCAGGATAACAAGTCTGAAATCAACCCGAGAGACTCCCACAGATAATCGTGGGTATACCTTCATGTGACCCCCAATACATGATCCGACCACTACAAACAGTTGAACCATGGAGGCATAATCTATGTAATTCACCTGAATGCGACCTCATGCGTAACCCCTGTGTGAGAGGGGGATCCCAGAAAACCAATATGACAATTGGATTTGAATCTCCCTAGCACAGGATGCTAATGTTTGTTTTGAAAAATTTGGAGAGTTGTACTCACAGCCTAATCCAAAGTGCTAACCTTAGTCTACTGTTGGTGGAAGATCCTAAAAACAAAAAATGTTCTATATAATTTTTAATTAGCGTTCGTTTTACAGTTGTTCTTTACTCAAAGGGTGTATGAAAGTGAAATTGATGGAATGATGACTCAAATTCCCAAAAAATGAATGAAATATGATAAGAAATCATTTCTTTTCAATGAACGCCTTTTTAAGGGAAAGATAAAGAGTCGTTTTCACTATCAAACACTAAAATGGAATGGCCTTAATCAATTTGTTCTCAATCGAATGCAATGCAATGCTGAAATATTTCAGAAATGCCTTCTAATATGAAAACCAATCACTAAGATGTATTTTTTGTCATTTGTATGTGAATGAGGATTAATTCAATGCAAAAAATTCTCCTGCTAACTACCCTTTCAGATCAAGGAGATTCGGACGAGCATAAGTGGATTTCGTACAAACAACAGACCCTCTTGCTATGATTGAAACAAGAAGCAAATAGAAAACAAAAGATAACAAAGAAAATCAAACAATTCACATAAAAGAGAGATGTTTAAGAACAATGACCTCCAAAAACCAAATGAGATGATTCACATATTTCTGATTCCCTTCACCAGAGTTCCCGCGCAGTCGGATAAGAGAGAAGAAAGCAGTGGATTGGTCCCAAGTTCTTGACAGCAGAAAAAACTCAAAAGAAGGAAGAAGGTCACAAAATTTGAACAACAAAGTGCTTATTCCTCAGAAGGAAGGATGTCAAAGGTCAATAGGAAGAAGCATTGAATCACAAAGAATCTCAGCAAGTGAAAAACAGAGATTGGATCTCAGAAAATGCAATTCTGGAAAGGATTTTTTGCAAAGAGAGGTTGGTTCTCTGGTGTAAGGAGCACCAGATAATTATAACACTCTTTCTAAGACCAAGGGGGAGCACCAATACTCTAATAGCAAGTTAAGGGAGCGTCAGGCTTCCACAACTCACAAAATTGTCCAAAAACCCAAAATTTCAGTCAAACTTTGGCAATCAAGATGAGTGTGATGAGGTAAGGAGTCAATCAACGTATGAAATCAAACATATGGTTTTAACAAGGTCTAAAAGAACAAAGGTTAAGACAAGGTCTATGAGGAAAACCAAAACTGAAAATTTTTGATTCGTCCCCAGTGGAGTCGCCAATTTCTGTTGAAGGAAAATCTCCCTGTAGACAGGTAGATCTCCTCTTGAGAGATAGACTCTTAACTCTTAAGACAGAAAATGCTTATCATGGACACTGACTTCCTTTTATATCTAGATAAACTAATGTGTGAGGAGGAAGGAGAAAAGAAGTACCTTTTATCGGTGTTTGTTCCTGCACGGTTTGAGTTGAGCTCCAATCTTATGCTCCTCGATAAGCCCTATAGACAAACAAAGATACAACCACTTCCTACTCTACTGAGATTAGTTCAAAATAGATCTATATATTAGAGACAAATTCATATGAGATCAAACATAGAATTTAAACAAACAGGCCAAGCATATTATATTAATGAGAGCAATAATGAAGAAAAATTACAACCATAGATGTGAGTGTAGCAGCTTCATCAAGTTCCCCTTGTCCAACCCTTTCTTAAATAGTCCACACACAAAATGTTGATGCTCCAAATGACATACCACTCATGAGATCATAAGTTTGGTATAATTCTCAATCTCCACCCCCCTCCTCCATGGAAATCCCTCATTATATAAGATTTGGATACTTAACCACCATGGAGAGAATCTCTCATCAGATCCACTAAGAAAGGGATCTCTCATATATTTAAGGAGAAAATATCTCTTAAGGATTTTGGGGAGGAAATATCTCTCAAGGATTTTAAGGAGGAAATATTTCAACCATCCACGAGATCCTCCACCTTCCCTAAAAAATAGGAAACCAAATGTGAGGTGGATCCTCACACTTAATTACTTTCTTTTTCATGAATATTAATAATAATTCATGTGCACTTAATTCTCTCACTTAATCAATTTCTTTTCCATGAATATTAATAATAATTCATGTGTACTTAGTATTTATTTTCCTTCACGTAATATATTCATCCTCCACATTGACTAGGGATTGTGACATAGGTTATTACATGGTGTCAAGGTGTATGTGACACTTATACAACACTTTACGACACTTAGGGCGAGGTACCTAGGTGTGCAAATTTCATGTGTAACAAACATGCCACCAAAAAAGGGAACTTCTACACCAAATAAGCCTCCAGAAAATCCTACTTGGACTCTTGATGAAGGTGAAGAAATGCATAGGGACATAAATGAACTACAAGATAAGATGGATTCAATGG
>JZKD02S0041278.1:318312-336138 GCA_000966675.3 Picea glauca
TTTTATGCCTTTCTTCTATATGCTACATATGTTATTGCATGGTAGGTTCGAAACCTAAGAGAATGAGGAAATAAGTTTCCATTGTTTCTCTGTTTGAGCCAGGAGATTCCTGCATAGAGTGCAGTTGAATTCCTCCGCATAGAGTGCGTCGAGGAGGCTCTACAGTTAAACTCTCAATCTCGCTCACCCAGAAGTTGAATTGGGTTGACAGGGCGTGCAGGTGAAGTGCAGGTCAAGGTCGAAGCCTCAGCGGGGAGTCTGAGCAAAGGAAGGTAGGGACTGCTGTCTCTGTGGACGCGCAGGGTTTGGACGACTTCAACACTTTGAGATTTGTTGAAAGTCGAGCTCTCTGAAGGAGTCCGAGAAATCAAGCTCAGGAGGGATAGTTCTTTCTTGACCTAGTGAGAATACACCCAGGAGATATTCCTCAAGAGGAAGAGAATCGACGACTTGAATAGTCAGGGAGGTTTGCAAAATCCCGTTGATCGTAGGATCGTGGGGAAGCTGCGCAAGGTTTAGTCCTTTAGCGCAGGAGGTAAGACACAACGTCCATCGGGGTTCGGCGTTTCGGGGTTTTCAACCACGAAGAAAACTTGTATCGTGGATTCGCGATCCGTGAAATCCCGAAGAGGACGTGGCAGCGTGGGACCTGAAGACTCTAGTGGAGTACAGGTGGCGATTTACCGAAGTCCAAAGGAGGGAAGTCCAAGTCTGCACGTGCTATCGGAGTTCAGGGTTCGGGACTTTGTGGTGTCAAGGATTCGTGACATCGCATACTCTGATTTCCCGATAGGGTGGGAGTGTTGATCGTTGACCATCGGGGTTGGGAGCTGCATGTGAACCGTGCCCACGTGAACCGCGAATTTCCGAATGGTGATTTCCCGATTTCCGAAGAGGAGATCGCCGAAGGAGTTTACTGTGGGTAACTCCCAAGGGGAGGTGGAAGAGCTTTGACTCTTCGAGCCAAAATTAGAGAAGGTCCTGGGGAGAGCAGGGTGGAACCGTGGGGTTGCGGGTGCCTTGCATCATTTTCACGTACCTAAAATGTTGATTCAACTTAACACTTTTCATTATCTGATTGTGCCATGTGTCCTTGTTGACATAGTCTTACTGACATGGATCTCCTCATGTGACACATGTTCTTCTCCTGGATCTAACGGTTGTCCTAACTCCCAAAATGTATCTTAGATCAACAGCTGAGAGAGACTTTAGACCTTTGTCCTTTAGGACTTCGGGACTTTTAGTTTCCTTTCCAACCACAAACTCCTGAAGTGATTTACTCCGGAGTTGTAGAACGTGTTCCACCTATCAGTCTTGACGATGGATGGTCCCTTCTTACTTCGAGACTTCAGGACTTTGAAAATTCCTCTCTCCTACACTCATCCAAAGGTTTAACCTTCGTGCATTTATCTTTGGATCCAACGACTGTTGATCCTTGATGCTCTGATCCAATGGATCAGATCTGTACTTCTCCTTTATGCTTCCTCTGGTCACTGGACACTGATCTAACGGTCATCGCATTTTCTTTAGATCCGATGGTCCTTAGTCATTTTGGATTTCAGGCTTCGGGTAATTCGAATTTCAAGTTGCTAATTCTTCCGAAGTGAGATTCCCTAAACAGTGACCTCCTCACAACTTTTGACCTGAAAAAAATGTTGTTTCTTGATCATGTTCTTAGATCGATGGCTCGATCTATCTACGGTGTTGCTCTTCTATCTTATCCTATCCTTCCACTTAGAATGATCCAATGGTTGTTGGGTATTTGGGATCAATGATCCAATGACCACTATTGTTCTTCCTCCTCATCTTTCTCGCCGTCTGCTTCACCTTATGTTCTTTCCATCAATGACAAGCACACTCTTCCTGTAAATATGCCAACAATAGATTGGTTTAGAGAGTGGTTCAGAGACAAAGGAACTTTATCATAATGGATGATAATTACACAGGAAATAGCTCGAACAATGCTAATGGTTTCCAAATTAACAGATATTTTTTGGACACATGCAGTGCATACAACAGTTCACATTCAAAACAGAGTAATTCTCAGAAAAAATAATGAAAAAAATCCCTACGAACTATGGAAAGGAAGCGCAGACAACAACCTCTACATCAAGGTAACTCAAGGTGGTATTTTATTAATTGAAATTTATGTTGATGATATTGTTTTTGGAAGTACTAATGACAGGTTAAGCCAGAAATTTGAAAAGGATATGCATAATGAATTTGAAATGTCATTACTTGGAGAACCATCCTTCTTTCTGGGTCTTCATTTATGTCAAAGCAACCAAGGAATTTTTATTTCTAAAACTAAGTGTATCAAAGAAATGATACAAAGGTTCAGAATGGAAGACTACAAACTAGTTACCACTCCAATGCAAACCAGTTGCAAGTTGAGAAAAGATGATTATTCAAAGTGTAAAGGCCAAAGGTAATACAGGTCAATGATTGGTATCTTACTATATGTGACAACATCCAGACCAGATGTAATGGAGGAAGTTGGACAGGTGGAAAGATTTCAAGAAGCACTAAAGAAATCACATGTATTAGCAGTAAAGAGGATTTTCAGATATCTCAAAGGAACATAAGAGTTTGAATTATGGTATCCAAAAGGAAAGGATATATCACTCATTTCCTTCACAGATGTAGATTGGGCAGGTTGCATTGATGATCGAGGAAGCACCAGTGGAGAAACGTTCTACTTGGGTGAGTGTTTATTATCTTGGATAAGTAAGAAACAATCATTAGTATCCTTATCTACAGCCGAGGTAGAGTATATTACAGGAGAAGCATGTTGTAAACAAGTTCTATGGATGAAACAAAATTTGACAGATATACAGGTTGATTATGATGAGCCCATTCCAATCTATTGTGATAATACAAGTGCCATCAGTATCTCAAAGAACCCGATGATGCACTCCAAGAGGAAGCAAATTCCAATCAAATATCACTTTCTACAGGAACAGGTTGCAGAGTATAACATCAAAGTTGAATATGTGGGAACAAAAGAACAAGTGGCATATATCTTTACAAAACCGCTTCCGCGAGAATACTTTGAGTATCTTCGCCATAGACTAGGAGTAATTTCTACTCAAAAATGAATGATTTTGAATCCTTATATTATATGTCTTAGATGTACACAAGGAAGCACCATAAATAGGACAATTTAGGTTGGGAGATCAGTTTCAAGAAGAGTTATGTTAGGGGGAGAAACCCTAGATGGAAAGATTCATTTTCCATTGATGACAAAGGGGGAGAGATTTATCAGATGCAGAGGTAAATGCTTGGAGATAGAGCATAGAGGCATGTTTCCAAGGGGAGCGATTTTCACAAGGGAAGAATGAGAAATATGACTTCAGAGTGATACCCTTTGTCAAAGGGGGAGATATTATTCATACAAAGGGAGAAAGAGTAATCAGAGGCTTATAAACACAAAGAAAAATCAAAGCCATGTAGATAGGGGGAGAAACCCCAAGGAGAATTCAGTCAAGGGGAGAAGCCCCAAAGGGAGATACCCTTTTCCATTGATGTCAAAGGGGAAGAGATAGAAACATTGATGAGTAATATAAGAATGAATTTTATCATGAATAAGTATTTCCATCAATGTTGGTGTTGCCATCAATTCCAAAGGGGGATATTGTTAGACAATTGGCTTAGGTTGATGGAAAATTGGTATCTATTTTTGTTTATCATTGATGTCAACCATTGGAGAGTGATACTGTATATTGATTTCAACCCTTAGTGATTGATGTCAACCCTTGGTGAAAGTCCGGTAGCAAATTCCGGAAGCACAAAGGTTTGGGTAATGGACCCAAGGTTGTTTCATGTATAATGGTATGAGTTTTAATATATTTTAAGGTAAGACTATTATAGATGGATAGTACATGTAATTCCATTTCCTTTGGTATGTGGAAAATCACATAAATCCTCACGGTTAGAGAGTTATGGCCATGAGAAGTTGGAGAACCCAGGTTTGGATAATGGACCCAAGTTTGTTTGATGGATAATGGTATGAGTTTTGATATATTTGCAGGAAATACTATTCTATATGGATAGTACATGTCATTCCATTTGCATTGGTATGTGGAACTCCACATAACTCCTCACGGATAGAGAGTTATGGCCATGTGAAGTTGGAGAACCCTCATGAGTCATCTAGAAGTCTCAAAAGGTCAAAGTAGTCAAAGTGGTTTAAGAGATTTTAGAAGGTAAATAATAAATTGAAGTAATGAGTGTACTATAAGTCAAAGTGAATAGAAAATAAATTATTTAAATAATAAATTTAATGGAGAAATTAGAAGTGGGTTAACTCTAAAATAAGGAAAGTGGGTTAAGATGGTTAAAAGGTAACCCTTGAGGAAGCAATAAGAGGAAAGGCTCTTTCATTTTTAATCAGACTTGAGAATATTGAATAGTTACAAGTGACTGATGTAACCAAAGGATATATAAGCCAAATTTTAGAGGGAAGGTGAAGTAAAGAAGGTTGAAATTGAAGGAAGGATAAATTCTTTTGATGATGCTTTCTAAGGTATGTTATTTACAGGTCATCTCACTATTTTCGCAATAATTTTTTTTATAGAATGATTCAGACCCTGAAATTGGGATTCTATTGAGGAAACCTGTCCAAGTATCTGTGGTACAAATTTCATCTTGTGGGTCGTTGTATTTTTGGAGTTACACTCCGTGGAAAATAGGGTTTGTGGCTAGTCCTGAAACTAGTCTAAAACATGTGTTTCAAAAAAAAATGTCATAACTTCTTCATAACATATCCAAATTCAGTAAGACCAAATGTGTTGGTTATAGTACAATGTGTATTATTATGTGTACAATTTTCAGATCATTACAACAAATATTTTGTGTGGGGCACGCTCTACAAGTTCACTCTCTAGAATAAGCCAGGATTCAACAAGGTTTTCCATTTTTGCTATAACTTTTTTTCTGAGAGGTTCCAAGTAGTGACACGTGGAGGAATTGCATAAAACACACTGAAGAACATTGTGTACTATTTTCGTATCTTTATTCATTACAGGTACATAGTTATGATTATTTCAAGTTAGGGTTGTTGACTAATCCAAAAGTAGTCATGTGAGACTAAAGTAAAGTTGGATGAAAATGCTAGTCTCTTGTTGTTAAAGTTAAGGAAGGTTTGCAGGTATGTGATCATTTAAACTAGGTCTATTATAGAGTTACAAATCAGATTTGGATGATGAAATTGGTGAGGGATTTTGGTTGAGGTACATGTTGGGTACATGGTTGAGATAAGTAGTTGACGATTTGTCACATACATTAGGTGTATAATTGATGATGTTGGTACATCTTGATGAGTCATAGTTGATGAGTAGTTGATTCATGATTGTTACATACTTGGTACATGGTTGGAGGGACTTGTTAGTAGTATTGTTGACACATGGTTTATGGATGATGTAGCATACTTGTCTTGGTATATTATTAGAAGCACATATTGATCTTGGTGATGATTATGAGTTGTTGTGTTATGCTTGGTTGATGCACATCTTGGTGATATTTTTCATATGGTTAAGATTTGTCTTGGTGATTGATCTTGGGGAGTAGATCTGATTTGGTTGATAAGATTGATGAGACAGGTTGTTGTGATAAGTTTTTTGGATAGGTTATTGTGACATGTTATTTGTATAGGTTTGGTGCATGGTTGATGCATTTGTTTATGGTACAAGCTGAGGTATAGGTTGATGTATGGTACATGTTGGCACATGTTATTGGTACATGTTGTTACTGGTTGGTTGGCTGCAAGTCAGTGGTATATCTCATAGTGATAGTGTGACAGTGGTTCCATCATTCTACTTCTATGTCAGGGCGGTTGGATGGGGCAAGGACAGGTGGTTGTAGCCACCTTCTGGTTATAGATAGAGAACATAAGGGATTGTAGCCTCCTTCTGGTTTTATCCAGAGAATTGGGGAGTTGGAGCTTCCCTCAGGTTGTAGCCTGAGAAATTAGGGGGTTGGAGCCTCCTTCCAGTTGCAGCTGGAAAAAAAATGAAGTTGGTGCTTCCAATAAATGTAATTCTTAAAGACATATAAGAAAAAAAATTCCTTGGTTTTATCCCTCTTTGGGTTTCCACGTAAAAACACTGGTGTACTGTGTATGTGTATGATTGCTCATTTTTTTATTGTTTATTTTCTATGAAACTATTGGATGATAATGCTACATTAATATAACACTTGCATATTGTGGTTAAAAAGGATTCAATTTCTCTATTACTGATTCACCCCCCCTCTCAGTAATCCAACATGTGCGAAATAAAAAATTTGATGGTAGTAACAAAAATTCACCTAGCAATCTACAACATAAAAAATCAATACTGGTTAATGTAAAAAATATTAATTGTACATATTGCATCCAAACTTTAAAAATGATCAACTAACAACAAAAATAGAGGAAAAAATAAAAACTTTATCATCATGTACTAAATGTGACAAAATATATTGCATACCTTAGGAGTTGTGTGACACAAGTGTTTGAAAAGAAATTCATAACCTTTAAGTTCACTAGCAACAATATAGTAGTGGGAAGACTTGTTTTGGAGCCTTCATAAAGAGGTTGTGTTTCCTTATCAATTATAGGTATATCAAAAACACCATCAAGCTAATCATCATCATCATCCATTGCAACATTATTAAATTTCTCCTCGATCAATATATGTGTCCCATCTTCTTCAACTATGTTATTAGCATCAACATCTTCTTCCACAGGATCATTGACTTGATCTTCAATATTCGCTCTATGTTCTCGAACAAGAGATTATACAACCACGTCTTCCTCCACGGGCAATGCACTAGGGCATCGTTCCTTTATAATTATAAACAATCAAGTAATATTAGTGTATATAAGAAATATTAAAACAATACAAACACTGACAAATATAATATAGAAAAACAAAGACAACAAAGACAAAGATATACACTTTTCTTGACATGTAGAAAGAGATACACTTTGTGAGATATACAGTCACAACCAACAAAAACAACATATTCTTATTTCACCTTCATCATTATGTCATATTATTTCTTGATTTCACTTGGATACCTATTACGAGGAAAATCTCTCTATGGCTAGGGGTAAACCGCAATAGATGGAATGACACCCATAAATCAACTCTAATATCAAGTATGCTATATAAATGAAATTCTAACAAGACAAGGCAAAAATCCTACTTCGTCCGGACATTCGAAGAAGACCATCGCTGAGAACACAACCCAAAGATTTATACCTACAACTTGTCCTCAAAAACAAAGATACACAAGCATATGGTGATAATATATGATGTCATCATATAGATTATCATAATCCATTAAAATACATGAAAAATATGCCCATGGAAATTAATTCAAATATTTGCAAGATATCAATTGAATGAGAAAAGAGTATTTCTATTAACATAATCAACATAAGTACATAGGTGAGAAACTTCTATAACGACACGTATCAAAACCAAAAATCTAAGTCCCTCCATTTGGGCCTCCACCACTTCAATCCTCTCCAAAGGAAATCTCATATATAGGAGTCAATGAGTTTCTCCATCACAAAGTAGGAAGAGATTGGGGATTGAATAGAAGAAGTTCAAAATTTCAAGGATAAATGGATGCATAATCAATATGAAGTGAAATTTCTCTAGAGTGTCTTTTCTCTGAAAGTTGAATGGTCTATTAGGCTTGGATATGGCTCAATTTATAGCCTCTAAATGGAACTAAAGGGATGATTCGAAGCATTTCCAGTATATGAAATGACAAGGATCATGGATCTCATGTCATCGCATGGAAACCTGACATAATTTTTAATTTTTGAGCACCAAAACCGATGTATGTTGGATGTAGTGGAGCAACCCACGTATACTCTTGTTGTATAACTAATAGGGAACTTATATGTACAAAAATGTGCATTTTTGGCTCTGGAGTGAACAAAAAGGGGACTTCAAGTCTACAGAGGGAAATGGAAGGCCATCCAAGAAATTTGCATGGAGTGAGGAAAAAATTGTTGTAACAAATGCCCCCTAATGTGTGAGGTTATAGGACTATCTGCGATGGCCAAAATATATTATAATTCCTAGAAGTGGAGTAATGAAGACTCATCTAGAAGTACTAGTTACTCATGAAAATATTACAATCCATAAGGACTTTGTACACATGGATGCCAATCTGAATTACACTACAGATCCATGTGGAAATATATCAAATATCCCCCATGGCCATGAATATGCAATACAAAGTGGACTCATTCCATAGGATTTCATAGTCACGAACAAGACATAGTGGAGTCTAGTCTCAAAATCAACTGAAGATATCTGTATACAATGGAGTACAATCTGATCTCCCATGATCACTGAAGTCATATAGGTAGTGGTCCAATGAAAGACAATAGAAGATAAGGAATGATTCTACTTTAAGTTGGAGGTCTTCTACACTATCCATCGAAGGTGAAATTCTACATCATGTGAGTAGAGGAGTTGAGGTCGAACATGGTGATACTTCATTTGATTATTAGTAATTAAGGTATATCATTAACAAATGAAAGATAACCCACCAATAATGAAAGTAGGTATCAAGGCACTGAGTACATTCTATAAGAGTGAATAAGGGTTTTGAGGTCAAACACTTGAAGAATCCATCGATCAAGAGACATTGATGTATTCCCAACTGTCGATGGTGGGAAAAAATTCCATTGACGGCTGCAAGCCTCTAGGTACTCATAGGACTCTAGGTATCATTTCCATAATAGATGAGATGAATTTGATGGAAGGAGACCCACTGAAAGGAGAGCATTGAGGAATATCTCATCATCTAGCATGAGGTACAAAGAAATAACTTGATGATTAGGAGGAGCTCACATGAATAGGATGTTCATGAACCAACAACCATGTGCATCCCTTACATGCACTAGATTCAAGTAGTGCATGAATGATACCCTCTGAATATCAGCCAATAAGGAAAATTTTCGACAAAGGTGAGGAAACCACCAATAGGGATAATGGAATCCAAGAAACAACATGAATTCCAATGTGTGAATATATTTATTTTCTTCGAACACAAGGGAAACCCCCCAGTCAGCGACCAATGAGAAAATTTCATCTGTTGGGTTCAATATTACCTACCCATGATGAAAGTAGGCCCAGGGTGCAAGGTAGCACAACAACTTCATGTGATTTTGAGATACACTGAGGGCATGGCTGACATGCAAAGTCAAGAGTTCTAAGAAATTCTCGACACAGGATTTTAAAATTCCTTTGAACAAAAGCATGATACATATGGATAAGTTGGGAATCATAGAATTGATAATGATCATTAATAAAATTTTGCAACGTAGGAGGCATCAACAAAATCCCCATAGGGACTGGAAGAAAAACCATTCGGAGGAGTAAAATATAAGTAACAAGATCAACTTCTTAAGGTCATGCTAAACTCAAACTTTAGATGAAAATGGACTCAAAATTGTGTGCTTCGTTCAAAGGAGAGATGATTGTTGCCAATATAAGATAATATTCTTTTCCCGCCCTTTTTTTTGAGTTTTCATATGAAAATAAATTCTATGATATAGGAGACGAAATGAGTGTCACGAGTAAGCAACTAGTTCTAAGCAGTGGAACATACCTATGCTCAATGCAAGGAAGTGCATGTAGGGCATGGACACTTGGGGGGATGTTTCCTCTAAGGATATAGGGTGTCAAGCTGAAAAGGATATATGGAAGGCACTTCTTAGCTAGTGATGCAAATTGTAGAGGCAAGAGGCTTATAAATAGAAAGTGGGAACCAACAATAGGATCAACAATGCAAGAAGGATGATGGAGTGCGATTACAACTTAACTCAATTTTTTTTTTTTTTGTAGATTTAGTCCCCTAGGCCCAAAAATGTATAAAACAATATCCAAGATAACTCTTCTAGCCAATGATGACTAGAGTATTCCTTTTTTCCTAATTAGTCTACTTGGTCTGGAAAAGGGTTAAACTTATACCAATTAGACGTCCTTTCAAAACCATTTAACGTGTGTGAAAGAGACAAGTTCACTCAACAATATTTTCATTTTTGGGGGAGTCAGAAAAAAAATTAACCAAGACTTGGTGGGAGTCCCATAGGTAATGGCCAAAATGCTTGTGAGTAAGAAAATGGGGTTCGAACGAAAATTCATATTAGGACTATAAGGAACTCTCAGTCCTATGGAATAACTTCTACATGGGCACCAAATGACACAAAGGTTTTAACTAGGTCACCCATGTTTGGTAAGTCTCTACCACTAATTATGACACTTCTAGTAGTAGTGAGATGGTTTTGTGTCACTAAGATATGGGTTCATACCTAGGGTGTATGGACCACGATCATAGGACGATGCAAGAATGAAAAGTGGAGTGAAAACCTATCCTATATGTTGGTGAAAGAATATACCTGCCGAATGCATGAACAGGTGGTAGGATGATGGAAATCCGTAAAACACCATGGAAAAAACCACTAAAACCAAGTCTTTCCACTACACAACTAGTCCATAAGGTCAAAAATAGAAAATAACTATAGCAAGTGGGTAAAAAAATTATACTAATAGTAAAAATAAAGCATTTTACCGTACCATTTTCATTTTTTCACCCACATAGTGAATTTTAGGCAATTTTTCCCATGATCTTCAAGTGAGGATTGTGGGAGCTATGATCAATGAATCAACAATTTCCTTGACCAAGTAAGTTCCCATCCCATCCTCGTCAATTTCAATGGTTTAAATTTCATTTTTAGTCCCCATTTTTTTAGTATTAGAGGTCATACATGGAAACTAGGGTGTACACGGGTGACAGATCATCAAGTTGTGTATACGACCCCATATACGCAAGAAAAGTGAAGCCTTCATGCATATATGAATCCCTATACGTGAATGTCATAAGGTTATCCCATGTATAAGTTCGTGAAAAATATTTTGAAAGGGTTTTAACTCAAAAATTTATCTTTCCTTTGTAGGATGGTTATTGAATGGAGAGAAAGGGAGAATGAGGAGATATATGCAATAGTCGGAAGAGATGCAAGGGCCCAACAATATTTGAAACAATGTGGACTTTATAAATTTTGGGCTCTCAAATGAATGAGGCCTGAGGTGAGTTTGCTTCAGTTACTGGTAAACTATTGGGATCCAGAGACAAAGTCCTTCAATCTTGATGGAAAACCATCGAGGATAGAAGTGGATGGTATATACTTTATCACAAGATTGTCTCGCTGGGGTGAGGTGGTGAATCTCAAGGCTCGAGGGGCTGAAGGTGGTATGACTATGGAGGAGTACATTTCCACCCACTATGTTGCAGACAAAGATAAATTAGGGAGACAAATTTCTATCAGGGAGATATAGAACCTGAGTCTAAAGATCATCGTGCTTGTAATCACATGGATTTCAGGGTCATCCTCATTGCACCAGGCATTAAGACCACTCATGTTCTATGCGGTGAAGTGTTTGAGACCCACTGTTGATGACTAGTGTACCTCACTGCTGGCCAACATGAAGAGCCAATTGATGGATTGAAAATAAGGGCGAATGAGAATTTTTTTATTTACATCCATACTTTGTAGTTTTTTTTTTGAGAGGGTTCTAGGTTTGATCCCTAGAGTAGATATTACTCCACACTGACTGTGAAATCCATCCATGTCACGATGGACCGACATGATGAGGTGGATAGGAGGTGGTAGGGTGCCAACCCCCTACAATGATGAGTTATTTTTCTGGTGGCACTGATAGGTCATAGCCATTGATGACTATCCTTACGGAGGGATCGACTACATAGGGGATCCTGACATGCCATTTCCACTAGGTTTTTCCTATGGTGATTTTGGTAAGAAATTATTTTTATATATTTCATTTTTTTGTGTTTTTCAATTTTGATTAAGGAAAAATAAAAAAACACAAATATTTTGTATGGTATCAAGTATTAACAATTGATTTGTTATGCAAATGTTGGTTTGTGATGTCCAAAGGGATTCACACAAAATCAACGAAGGGGCCGAGGAGATGAGCTAGTAGGTGGGGACATGGGGAGAGTGCTACAAAATGTGTAGGGAAACTGTTAGCCCTTGCTTTGGTATTAAGGAAGAAAGAAAATATTAAAGAAGAGGAAATATGAAGCACAAACTACATGGGAAGCACACAAACCAAGGAAGGGTCGAAGTGGTTAAATAATCATAAAAGAAGGAGTGAAGCAAAGGAAAATCTATTCGTTGCAAGAGAAGATCATTGAAGATAAAGAAGCAAAGAAGAGGGATCGTGGACAACTCAGCAAGTGAAAGAAGACACCAACAGGTGCTTTGGAGAACCTCATGGAAAAGAAGGATGAACAGGCTGACAAAACCCTTAAAATGTGGGTCAAGTGGGCCTAGGTTTTTGACATGTAGGGTTTTGGATATAGGGCTTTGACACCTATACTTTGGTCTAAGGTTGTCCAAGAGTAATGTAATGTATAAATAAAGGTATAGAGGACTCAAGAGGGTTGTTCATTATTGGTCATTGTTCATTGTTGTTGTTATTACTATTGTTGAGGAAAATATTGAGTCTATATTGTGGATCTTCAACTAGGTGCAAAGATCAACCCTGTAGTTGGGTGTGCAGGGAGGGAAGAGAAAGAGAAAGATCTGCAACTAAGTGTGCAGATAGAACTATATATTTTCATCTAATAAATCAAGAAACATAGTTATGTGTACGTAGCCCTAGGGAGAGGGTGAACCACATATATCTTTTTGTTCTTTGGGGTTGATGTTGTGTTATTTGTTATCTGTTATACTGTATTGCATGATTGGTAGAGATAAGAGATATATCCAGCCTCATGAAGTGGGAATAAGAGTGGTAAAGAACATCTAGATTGTTTTGCGTTGTGTTTTGGAATCACTTTGCATTTCCTCTGGTTGTAGACACATGTGTCCTACAACCCCCTATTGCCACTTCGGGTGAGACTGCATCTGCTTCGCAGATGTTTCCAAAAGGTCCAGTAGTTATGGATTGTTGGTGCACTTTTAGAGTTAAAACCTGGTTCTACCCCTATGCCAACAAATGGTTCCGTTGTCGAGACCCGAAGATTCTTGAGGGGATGCCAAGGTGGTTTCTGTTGAACAGGATAAGTCAACTAAGAGGGGCAGGGGGGTTTGAATCAATTGTATAAAATTTATTTCATTTTATAAGAAGATTACTTATTAATCTTTAAATCATGCCTTTAAATTTTAACTTGCAGTAATACATTTAACCAATAAATATACAATCACATAAATGAAACAGTGACACAGTGATTTTTCATGAGGAAACCCAAAAGGGAAAAACCTCTTCTTCTTATGAATGAAAGGAAAGCTCCAACTCTTCTTTACATTCTAATTTTATCTGAGCTACAACCCAAATGAGGTTGCTACCTCTGTTTCTTCAGCACCTACTAAATGGAAGCTACAACTCCCAGATGTACAAGAACCAACTTGTACAGGAGACTTTTATAGTCTCCCCTTTCTCCTTCCTACCACCCTGGAATCCTTCTCTGTCACTAAGAATATGCAAACCAACTCTTATATTCTCTGTCAAATATTAAGCATTAAATTTTCTCCCCAAATTTAGAGAGTTATCTTTCTTCCATAATCCTCTTGCCCCATATTTTCTCCTCACTGTCCCTATATAATTTTATTTCATATTTATCTTCATTTACAAAAATGAATTTTACTTTAGAGCTATGGATGTACCATTAATTCCATACACACCAACCTTCATCTCACCAAATTTCACTTCTTTTTACCCTGTACATTCAGAGCATACACTCGAACCCTTAGGTTTCAAAGATTCAGTTACAATAATTGAATAACTATCTTACAGTGATTATTATTGGCCAAGGCATCTAGAAGAACAACAACCACACGATCAGTTTAAGTATTTAATCTACACCATTCAATGTAGAATATGGGTCTCGTGCTCACTCCATATGCCCATTGGTTGTGACCACGGGCCTTTACCAAAAGTTGCTTTCGCGATTCACATATCGACAATCCTGAGGTGAATACATCTCGTCTCTTCATGTTGCAATCTCCGAAAAGGAGTTTTAACTTGGTGCTAGCTCCTCCTTCTCACATGACCAATGGAGGTGACTACAACCTATACAAAAAGGTATTTCGACATTTTTCATTTTGACATTTCGAAATTTCACATTTCTGTTGGACAACTGAGAGGGGGGGGGGAATCAGTTGTCCCTGAGCTTAAACAGTTATGCTTCTTTTAAAACTCTTTGCAGAAACACTGAATGATGATCAAAATAATGCAGAGAAATAAACACTCGCACATTCAGCATCAGTCACATATATGAGAAACACAGAGACATATATTTTCTGAGGAAACCCATACAGGGTAAAAACCTCTTTTTCTTTATATGATAAGTAATAATTACATTCTTTACATTATCATACATATGAGAACCAACTCATAATGAGGATACAACCTCAGTTTTGCAAGCTACAACTTGCTGAGAGCACCAACTAGAAGGAAGCACCAACTCCCTAGTTTCTCTAGCACCAACTAGAAGGAAGCACCAACTCCCTGTGTTCAAGCACCCACTTGAATCTTTGAGGACACCAGTCCTCCCTAGCTCCACCCAACCACCCTGAAATATAAATCTTTGCTACTGAAACTTATTATAGTGATAAGATGTTCAACAATGGCTTACCAGACTCATCACTGTTCTGCTGCATTTCGTTACTCTGTCTGCCTCATTGCCTTCTTGCACACATGAATTGTGTTGTCTATTCTTCTTCTTTTTATGCTCTCTGCACCATGTCAATTCACTGCACAGTTCCTCTTCTGTGCATTTCTACTTCTGCGCTCTGCCTCCTTTCTCACACTTCAATCCTTCTACACAACGACCACAACAACTCCAACAGCAACAACAACCCCATCTCTTCTATGTACTGTGTATTTATAGCTTCTATGCAACTTGTGCATGCAATGTTTGCAATGCCTCTGCATGCTGACTCTGCGTCGTTATCCTCCACCTCTCGAGTGCTCTGTCTGATCATCATCGTGACTCTTGAGCTTCTCTGGTGGTTCTCCCCATGTGTCCAGCATCACTATATGTTATACTGAGATTCCTCAGCCTCTCTGGCAGTTTGAGACTCTTCTTCTTCTCTGTGACATTCGAAATCACCTTCTCTGTTTCAGTTACAGGACTCAATGCTCATCAACTATCAATCGCCTCCACGAACATCTTCATTCCTCTCAGAGACTTTTCACCTCCTCTGTCAGTCATCCCAAAGTGTCTTCGCATCCTTTGGTAGAAACCATCAATGGTTTCTAGCAGTTTCACTATGTCGTGCAACAGTAGCCCTCAGATCTCATTCAAGTTAATCTATGCCATTGGATGAGCTTTATAAATCTTTCCTTTAAATCGAGTTTCGACATTTCGGCATTCTTGTTGCATTGTGTTCTTGCCTCTCCAAGTCGCGATCCCCGAAAATGAGTTTGGTTGTTGTATCTCTTTCCTCCATTTCTAATTGATTTTTCCAAGGGCTGTGACCACAGCCTTATGCATAAGGTTCTTTCGCGATTTTCAACACTATGCTTCATTGACCCCAAGTCAGCGAAATTTTGATCACTTGCCACATGTCCTATGATTCCATGGTCCAGATCTAATCTTGATTCAACAGCTACGATTGAATCGTGATTTCGTGATTTCGGCATTCTTGATGGATTGAGTTCTTTGCCTCTTTATGTCGCGATTCGCGAAACTTCGATATGGAGTTTGATCAATGATCCAGATCTGATCTCTATTCAATGGCTGTGATTAAATCATGATTTCGCATATCATGATATCGAGATTCCTGATGTCAATAATCTTTGACATGTCCAACTCTCGATCCTCGATGCCTCTCCATTGACTGGAATCAACGATCCAGATCAAAGCTTGATCTGACGGCTCAAATTACATCATGATTTCACATATCGCGAAATCAGGATTCCTGTGGTGAATTTTCTTTGACAACTTCAACACTCGATCCTCGAAACTCTGACATGGACTGGAATCAACGGTCCATATTTGATCTTGATTCAACGACTGCGATTTAAGTCATGATTTTGCATATCGCGAAATTGGGATTCTTGATGTCAATATTCTTTGACATCTCCAACTCTCGATCCCCGAAACTATGATAGGGAGTCGGATCAACAGTCCATATAACCCCCTGAGATGGACGGTCCTCCTACTTTCAGGATTTGTGAGCCCTCTACTCCTTGCACTTTTAAATATTGTGCACGTTTTCCTCGATCCAATGGTGGTCGGACCCTGCGCTCAGATCTGACGCCTGAGATCTATCCTCCTCTTCAGCGTGCTCTTCTTGTCTTTATTCAGATCTGATGGCCCTCATGCTGTCGGGATTTGTGAGCCCTCTACTCCTTGCACTTTAAAGAACGTGCAGGTTCTCCTCGATCCAACGGTGGTCGGACCCTGCGCTCGGATCTAACGCCTGAGATCTATCCTCCAGATCTGAGCGTTCCTTTTGTCTTCATTCAGATCTGACGACCATCGGGAATTCAGGATGAGATCCATCGATCACTGGCGCTTCTCCTCCAGAGCGTACTTTGTCCTTATTTTTCCTTCGCTGCATACTCTGATCTTGCCATCAATGACAAGCTTACTTTGCCTGATATTAACCTGCCAACAATTCTCTGCACTATCTCTTCTGAACTTATCGGGCTTGCTCTGCAGCGTCTTCCTAAAATACTTCCGGTGCCCGTCTGTTACATTCTTCCTGTACTCATGCCATCTTCATTGTTGTACTTTCCATCAATGACAAGCATGCGCTACCTGTTAAACATTTTCCAACAATCTCCCCTTTTGGCATTGATGGAAACTAAGGCACCCGAATTCTTTTCTCCCCCTTTGACATCAATGTCAAAGAAGAGACATGCTCCCCCTGAGCTATTGCAGTATTTTAGGAGGTATTAGATATTAAATCAATACAAACTCCCCCTTACAAGAAGGAATCTCTTATATGAGGCCTGTAGAATATTTGTATCTGAACCAGAGTCTTCTCTTTCTGATTCTTGGACATGTTCATCTTCAGCTTCCGCTGTATCCTCTGTGAAAAATTCAAAATTTCTCACCTCTCTTACTTGGACTCCTTTATCAATCTTCTCATGAGTGGATGACTCCCCCTGTCACTATTATCTCTCTGCTTCTGACTATTTTCTCCCTTTGTTCTTAAAAGGTTAACTTTCCTTGACAAGGTATTTCCTCTTGTTGTCTCTATAGGATGTCATGTACATCATATTGTACATCAGAATGTTGTTGTCCTACTTGAAACTGTGCAATTGTAGCTTGTACTTTTTAAATAGCCCTTGGATCTCCCCATTGAATCTCATCGATCTCTATTACTGCAATTTTCATTTTTCTTCCATGATGCATTCAATCCAGGGCTTTGATGTCCATATTCAATCACAAAAGAAAACTGCTACACCCACTCTCATGCCTTCTTTTCTTTCTCACAAATGAAGGACCTATATCAGGTTTCTTAGGAGCACTGATTTCTACCTTGTTGATTCCAATATCGGATTTGTCATTTGGTGATCTCTGGCTATCCAAGACCTTGTCTAGAGTCATGGATCTGCTCAAGAACTTGATTTGGGTGTCTGCCTTCTCAACCTTCAAGACTTTTGCTTCCTGTTTATGACATGGTTCTTCTCCTACTTATTTCGTGGGATAAATGTTGGCTGAGCATTCTTTTATTGTATCTGAATCTTCTTCTTTACTTGCAGGGGAGGATTTGACATCAACATTATTGTTTGTTCTTATACTGTTATTCACCATTTGTCCTGAGTTTACCTT
>JZKD02S0041278.1:352104-363042 GCA_000966675.3 Picea glauca
GTCACCTTACTTTATCATTTCTTGATTTTGTCACTTCTCTTTATTATTTAAATAATCCACCTTGACTTTGTCATTTTACTTTATCATTTAAATAATGATTTCTTCTTTTAGGTCATTTTGACTTCTTTGACCTTGGGGGCTTCGAGCCTTCATGTGGGGGTACTTTATCTTCGTAAGGCCATAACTCTCAAACCATGAGGAGTTATGTGACATTCCACATACGACCGGAAATGGAATGACAAGCACTATCGATCTAGGATATTTTCACCAACAATTTCCTTGATCTTTATCTCGTTATTCCACATACAAGCATGGGTCATCCAACCATTCTTCTAGGATAACTCAATCCACAAAGAGTCTTCTCGTGAGGTATTTCACCATAAGGGGACCACTTTGGAGTTCATCCATTTTTGCACCTTGTCAATCATGATAAGACAATAATGAGAGCATGGGTCCTCCAACCATTCTTCTAGGATAACTCAGTCAGCAAAGCGTTTTCCCGTGAGGGCTTTCACCATAAGGGAACCACTTTGGAGTTCATCCATTTGTGCACCTTATCAATCATGATAAGACAATAATGATTCATCTGTACATTTTTACAACAATGCATCATATCCCAATGAAACCACATCGATCCATGTTCATCATGTATCAATGACAACTCATTGATCCATCTTCATCATATCAATGACAACTCACTGATCCATCTTCATCTATGCATTCTCATCAAGGAAAATACATATTATATTACATCAATCATCAATCAATCACTTGACATCAATCAATAAAACCATTGGCATCAATGACAACATGATCCAACAGATGGATATGAGGATCCTGATCAGCACTGGTTCTTATGCAAAGCTGTATGGAGAATCCAGCAAGTTACAGACGAAGCTTTCAAGAGAGCTCATTTTAGTACTACCTTGAGGGATCATGCACTGAGATGGTATATGAAGTTTGATTCAGGATCTGCACAACCTAAGCCACTGAATGACATTAAGACTATGTTGAGTGCATAATTCAAGAAACCCAAGTCAGAGTCATAGTGTATTACAAAGTTGAAGGAGATCAAGAATAAGGTAACTGAACCTGTTTGGGAGTTTGATTAGAGGTTTAAGACCTTGACAAGACATTTAAGTTTTTAGATTCCAAATGAACATAATAAAGAATGGTTCATCATTTCCCTCCTGCCACATATTAGAGTTCCTCTGATGCAACCGAAGGTTGCTTCGTAGGCTGAACCATTGCAGATCACCATGAAACTAGAAGCAACCCCTGAAGGATAATCCAGTCCAGGTATGAGTCATAATTTGAATTAGTTAACTAGTTTATCCTTACAGGTGGAAGATATGAAGAAAGATAAAGGAAAAGAGAAAACATAATATATATGGTGTATCATATGTAAATCAAAGGGTCGTGACAAAGAACATTGTCCCCTATTTCATGAATACTTGGCCTCTGGAGCCCCTATTCCTTTGAAGTAGGCTATTGTATCCTGGTGCGAGGTATGTAGAACTAGACACTTCCCTAGTGAATGTTACTATATGAAAAAATATGTCCAGACACCTACCAATATTTATTGTACATTCTGTAAATCTGTGGAGCATGATGAGAAGGATTGTAGGGCTTACAATCTCATGCATGGAAGAACAAGGGATACATATAGAATTCAAGGAGAAACTCAACAAGAAGGAAATAAAGTGTAGTTCAACTCCCCGGGAAGAGGAAATTTCAACCCTTGTGGTGGATTTAGAGGAAGAGGACGAGGAGGAGGTATGGGTTGAGGTCGAGGTTAGATTATTTTCTATAACTACGCCCGACCAGGACATTTGGAAAGGGATTTTCAGAACCATTGTGCTACTTGAAACTATTGTAATTCATTTGATCATGTTATCGAAGAGTGTCCAATTTTGTTAGCTAAAATTCAGGAGAGACGAGGAGGAAACCAACAAGTCCAATTAATATTAACAGAACCTTGCGGTGACAACCCCAGAGTCGTTGTTATTACTAGAGGAGGATTTGTTATAGGAGAAGATAGGGAAACTCTAGCAAATACTACAAAAGGATCAAGGATCAGAAGAGCTACAAAGAAGGCACAATTGTTTGATCCAAGGAGAGAGAGGCATGCTTTTGAAGAATCAAGGAGAGAATTTGTAGGAGAACAAGCTTCTTATTCTAGGGCACAACCATAAGTTAGGGAATGTGAAATGCCACTAGAATTTGATCAGTCTGCTCTATCTAAACAAGGAAAAGAGGTAAGAAATCTCATGGACTTCTTATATACATGTATTATTTTGATTAAAGATGAAAAAGTTGTGCAGGCTCTACAACACCTAGTAAGACAATATGAAATTGGGAGGATAGACCCTATGATAAGTAGAGATGTGAATCAAGTATCAAGGAAAAGAAGGACAAAAAATGAATTTCACCTTAGCGCTCAGATTGGAGACTATGGCATGGACTATGTGGTCCTCGACTTGGGATCATAAGTAAATTTTATGACAAAGCAGACTTGGGAACTAATGGGAAAACTAGATTGATTTACTCCCCTATCAAGCTCAGGATGGCTAATCAGCAAGTAGTCATCCCCTTTGGAAGACTAGAGCATGTCTCTATAGACATCGACGGGGTAAGGACATTTATAGACTTTGAAGTATTGAGATTGTTGATGATAGTTGTCCTTATCCTACATTGTTAGGAATTAATCGGGATTTCAACAATTCGACTGTTGTTGACCTAAAAAAGAGAAGAATGACATTTGAGTGTAATGGCCTCGAGGTCATTTCACCTCTTGATATTGATGAAGGTCGTAGATACAGAGAAACCATAAAAGAATAAGACCGTGCCTATGAGCTAGAGAACATCTATAAACTGACAGCAAGACAACGGGATTACATTAATCCTACAATAGATGGAAATCTCAGTTGGCGAAGTGAAAGTGCATGTTCATCAGATTGAGAAGAAGCATTGGAAAATTGGTAGAACATAATGTATAAAGTCTCTATGCGGAGGTGTGCTAGATTGACTAGAGCAGTTCATTGGATTGGCACATAAGTAAGTAATATTCCTACTTTTGATGGTTTGAATCATTTAGAGAAATTTCTAGCTGAATTTGAGAGAATTGTACCAGTAAAACAGAGGATGTTGGCACTAGATGAAGCATTGAAAGCTACACCAACTATATGATGGGGAAAACACAAGAAGAACATCACAGAGTGGGTACAATGTCACACCTTACTGACAATGCGCTTCCCAGACCAAGCTAAAGGATGCAAAATTCGATACACAGGTCAGAGTTGTCCTAAGGACCACATGCGAAGTTGTGAAGATGCCTAGAGAAATATTCCTAAAGAATAGTGGATGCATAAGTTCATTAACACATTGGACACTACACCTATCAACTGGTATCTTCAAGCATAACTGCGCTTCATCACTACAGATTGGTACGGTATGACCCAAAACTTTATAGATACCTTCTTATTTGAAAGTTAGTACCCTACAGTGTATCAAGATTTACAAATCATAGGACAGAAGGTCTTTGAGAAGGTACCTAACCTCCCCCTTGAACAAGAAGAATATGAATGGACTGCGCCTCTTCAGCAGTTACATGATTGCTAGAATATTAATGTTGATGAGGATGATGACCCGAGGGATGTAAAAATTTTAGAAATTGGAGGATAAAGAGATATAGAAGGGCCAATGATTGAATTACTATTTTTTGGGCAGCCCATTAAACTTAAGAAAGTTTACATTGGAACATAGAAAGAAACTAAGATGGAAAATTGATCCAGGAGGCTCCCTAGGCTCAGAAAATGCTCAAAAAATCAAAGTTCTCATAATTGAATGAAACCAGTGCCATTGCGTTCATCTCGTTGCACTGATTTAGACAATATATTTACTTCCTCAAACAAGCTCTGGATGCGAACATTCTCGTGTTCTGATAAAAGACCCAAACATGTAAAAAGTCAACTAGTCAACTGTCAAAAGTCAACACTGAAGTCAGCAAGAAAGCATGCTGACATCATCACTGTTGACATGGAAGGTATGGTTAGAGGACACATGGTAGATAGGTGTGGCTGAATGGGTAGAGTACGACACTGACAGGTGGAAGGCAGGTGGACCAATCGATGGTCGACAAGTGGCACTTTGTTGGTAAATGAAGAAGTGCCATGTGGCCCTGACATGGGCTGCCATGTGGCACTATATGGAAAGTTAAAAATTGTATGGATTTCATGGGTTTTGAACCCACGACTTGCCACAACCAAGTCAACTCCTTGGGGAGAGCCCTACATGTTTCTTAGTATATATAACACCTTTAATTATATTTAAAGTGTAATACTTTATTGTATGGGCAGAAGGGGGCTAGGGCCCACGGTTTTATGAAGTCATATGACCACAGAGAGGGAGAGCACGAAATTAAAGGGGGATAAGCCCAATAATTAAACATAAAGTGGGTTTTATCCTATAGTTAGTGATTTTTTGGGGATTTCTGGCTGATATTTAGCCTAGAAAATGGATTTTTAAGGATTTTGAGGCCATTTGAAGGGGGATTTGATCCCAAAAAGAGGCCAGATCTTGAGGGAAGTTGGGATTCCTCATATAAGCCTTAAAAACTATAAGAAACGAGACTTTTTAAGCCTTGAGGAGACTTTTTGATGCAGGGTTTTGAAGGAGCAGTTTGTAATTTTTGGCCTTTTCTCATGTTTTGAGAGGTATTTTTCTCATGTTGTTGAGAGGTGTTTTTCTCATGTTGTTGAGAGGATTTTGATGGTGCATGCATGAATATGAGAAAAGAGGTCTTGCACAGCAGACATGAAGCATGTAATGTAACAACAAAGAGCATTGTAAGAGAACTTTGAGCATTTTAAAGAGAAATAAAGAGGTCCTCCACTTGGAAGTGAGCCCGGAGACATAGTCAACGATTGGTGAACTTCGTTATCAACTTCTTGTCTCTATTTCTCTTTCTATTTTTCTATTCTATTCTCTTCATTTGCAGCATGAATATTAATGGCTGATCTCTTTATACATTAATAAGCATCAAGTAAAAGTCACATTTGATATTCCGCAACCAGATAATAAGCTTCATGTATTTCACATTCTTAATGATCTGATGCCTAAAATACATTAAACTAACTTGCGATTTATCAGTAATACCTTCATTTTTGGATCAATTTTATGGTATTAGATCATTTGGTTTTGAAGGTTTGACAGGAATTGCAAGTATTGGATGCTCACGAGAGAAAAACTGAAGCAAGGAGAAGGCCAACTTGAGGCTCTTGACACAAAGATTCAAAGGCGACAACATAAGCAAGAGATGTCTTCGCCATGGAAATTGGGTCCCTTCAAATATGAAGATGATTTCTTCGAGGCCTTTAAATTGATGCAAGCCATGGTAGAGGAGCTTTACCATGAAAGAGGTCAGCGAAGGAACCCAAAAGTTGAAGAAGGTGAATCTTCGGTAAGAGAAGAAAGAGGAGTTGGAGGTGGTGGACCTTCAAAACCTTCTTCTCCTTCATCCTAATCATCTAATAATGAAGCAAGTGTACATTCCTCCAAGGATAAGAAAAAAACTCATCATTCTTCTAATATGTTGTTATTAAAGTTAGATGTAAAGTTTCAATTACCCACTTATGATGATGAATTAGATGCAGAAAAGATAGATAATTGGGTGAGACAATTAGAAGTCTATTGCAGGATACAAAAGATTGTTGATGATGAAACTAAGATCCAACTAGAAAGTTTCAAAATGGGAGGCACAACTCTCATATGGTGGGAAAGTAGAACTAAAGATGATCTTAAGAAAAGTGGTAAAACTATCTCTTCTTGGAATGATTTTGTTATTGCATTAAAACAACAGCTTTACCCTTTATCTTACATGCAACAAGAAATGATGACTTGGCAATGTTTAAGGCAATCAAAAGGTCAAAGTGTACAATAATATACTCATATATTTCATAAGAAAGCTTTAAATTTGGGTATTCTGTTATATACACAAGAGACACTCCTAAAATATATTGGTGGTTTACATTCTTATCTTAAGCACACTATTATTATGCTAAATCCTTCTAATTTTGATGAAGTATGTGTACAATCCATTCACATTGAATCCAATAAAGGGAATGTTGGTGATATTGTTTCTACAGATACTTGGCAAAGAAAGGATGCATGGAAAAGGAAAGAGAAGAAGACGGCCATGACAAGAAAGGGGAAGCCTACTTGCGAGAATTGCAAGAAGGTAGGTCATGATGAAGATCATTGTTGGACCTTACATCCTAAAATGAAGCCAAAGAAGTATGCCAATCAAGGAAGGAAGAAGACCATAGATGTGACAGTTCAAGTGGATCTTGGATCAGATTTCGGTGATGAGACACAGGTTGTAGCTATGGGAATACGAGGTATAAATTTTGTTGCAAGTACTGGCTCTTCTAGATTAGTTGATGTAATTGATGAGTATAAAAGGAATGAACTTTTCCACATAAGGGTTATAACAAATAATATTAAAGTTGATACTCTTGTAGACAGTGGATCACAAGCCAATCTAATCAATGAAGAGGTTGTAAATAACTTGGGACTTGAAACAAAGCCACATCCTAAACCATATCCATTGGGATGGATATGTGGAGATAATAATTTACAAGTAACCAAGCAATGTAAAATCAAGTTTGCAATCACTTCTAACTATGTTGATGAAGTAGAGCTTGATATAGTGCCACTGGACATATGTGGAATTGTACTGGGAAGCCCATACCTTTTTGATAGGAAATCTATATTCTACAAAGAGGAAAATAAATATTGCTTCAAGAAAGATGGGAAAGAGCACATTGTTCATGCTCATTGCATGAAAATTGACAGGTCTTTTGCAGCTACAGGGCAGTTAAAAAGAATGGTAAATGCAAGAAATTTTTTAACACTTATGTCTGTAACAAAACATAAAGTTAGTGATGCTAAACATGAGATGATTCCATATGTTTCAAACAGTCATGAAGTGTCATCGGAGGTACAACATAAGGTTCAGCTACATAACTTGATTATTGTTCCTATTCAAAAGGGGAAGCATGTTTTGACATTTCCATTCGCATAATCAGTACTATTGTTTAGTTTTTTGTTGTTCAGTGGTGTATGGCTACAAAGTGCGACAAAGAATGTAGATGATTGTGCAATAAATGAAATGATTACTTTGATAAACAATGTTATCTCAGTTTTCATGTTTTTTGTGATTAGTCAGGTGATCATTATCCCAGCAGAGAGGATGGATGATATAGGACAAAGTGGGGAGGCAATACCCTCACTTCTTACCTGAGTAAAAGCAGAATTTTGGTGGTCCAAAAGCTTCCAAAGTGGGGAGGAATGATCCAGGAGGCCCCCTAGGCTCAGAAAATGCTCAAAAATCAAAGTTATCATAATTGAATGAAACTGGCGCCATTGCATCCGTCTCAGCGTGTTGATTCTGGCAGTATATTTACTTCCTCAAACGAACTCCGGATGCGAAAGTTATCGCGTTCTGATCGAAAACCCAAACATGTAAAAAGTCAACTGGTCAACTGCCAAAAGTCAACTGGTCAACTGCCAAAAGTCAATGTTGACGCCAGCATGACAACATGTTGACGTCATCACTGCTGACATGAAAGCTACGGTCATAGGACATGTGGCAAACAGGTGTGGCTGATTGGGTAGAGTACAGCGTTGACAGGTAGAAGGCAGGTGGACCAATCGATGGTCGACAAGTGGCACTTTGTTGGAAAATGAAGAAGTGCCATGTGGCCCTGACATGGGCTGCCATGTGGCACTGGATGGCAAGTTAAAATTTGTATGGAGTATGTGGGTTTGAACCCATGACTTGCCACAACCAATTCAACGCCTTGGGGAGAGCCCCAACACCATCGCACCCTACATGTTTCTTATTATATATAACACCTTTAATTATATTTAAAGTGTAATACTTTATTGTATGGGTAGAAGGGGGTTGGGGCTAAGCCCTAGCCCACGGGTTTATGCAGTCATATGACCACAGAGAGGGAGCGCGCACCAGTCAAGGGGGCTAAGCCCAATAATTAAACAGAAAGTGGGTTTATCCTATAGTTAGTGATTGTTTTGGGATTTATGACTGATATTTAGCCGAGAAAATGGATTTTTGAGGATTTTGAGGCCATTTGAAGGGGGATTTGATCCCAAAAAGAGGCCATATCTTGAGGGAAGTTGGGATTCCTCATCTGAGCCTTAAAAACTATAAGAACCAAAATTTTTGAAGCTTTGAGGAGACTTTTTGATGCAGGGTTTTGAAGGAGCATTTTGTAAATTTTGGCCTTTTCTCATGTTTTGAGAGGCGTTTTTCTCATGTTGTTGAGAAGATTTTGATGGTGCATGCATGAATATGATCAAGGAGGTCTTGCACAGTAGACATGAAGCATGTAATGTAACAACAAAGATCATTGTAAAAGAACTTTTAGCATTCTAAAGAGAAATAAAGAGGCCCTCCACTTGGAAGCGGGCTCGGAGATGTAGCCAACGATTGGTGAACTCTGTTATCAACCTCTTGTCTCTATTTCTCTTTCTGTTTTGCTATTCTATTCTCTTCATTTGCAGCATGAATATTAATGGTTGATATCTTTATACATTAATAAGCATCAAGTAAAAGTCACATTTGATATTCCTCAACCAGATAATAAGCTTCATGTATTTTGCATTCTTAACGATTCGATGCCTAAAATACATTAAACTAACTTATGATTTATCAGTAATACCTTCATTTTTGGATCAAAAACGTTGGAGACTATTGGGATTATTCTACTATTAGCAATATCACATAATTATTGCATGAATATCATGACTTGTTTCCAACCAAGTTCACAGACATGAAGGGAATTAAAGGGCCCATGGGAGAAATGTAGATTCCTCTAAGACCATATGCAAGACCTATCAAGAAGATACCTTATAGAATAAATCCCAAGTAAAAGAAGAAATTTAGGATTGAGTTGGATAGAATGTTGGAAGCATGAATCATAGAACCTGTTAAAGAATCTGAATGCATCAGCCCTATGGTGGTCCAAGATAAGTGTTCGACAACACAGGTATTCCAACAGAGGAAGAACACCTTCAGTAACCACTCACATAACCATATCAAATATCAACACACCGATGTTTTCACATGGTAAAACCCCTACGGGGAAACATCCACGGCTCCAACCAACGCGGCCACTTGGAGCAGTTTATTAATGCAAAGAAAAGGATTACATAGAGATTTTACAAGAGATTTTCTCAAAATCGATCATCGACAAATGACCCTCCATGATCTTTAAATAGAGATCATGGACCAATCGAGTGTTAAGCCACACATCAATGGTCATTAAGATCGAGGAGAGTATGAACCGTCAGATCACTCTATGTCAGGAACATATTGTGACCGTCATATTTCCTAACTACAAATGCATACTAAAGAAACACACTAGAAAACACAATTGTACCTAACGACACAATATACCAAGTAGATATCACTAACTCCTAAGTGTTTAAATATCCTAACACCCCCCCTTAAGAACAACTTAGGATAGGATTGAAGGATTTACAATAGTGACACAATAGGAGAAGGAAGGAGCCATTAGAGCCTATCCCCCCTTAATGACAATTTCATGAACTCCTAACATAGATTGAAGTTTGGAAAAATTCGCTTCTGTAAGATACTTTGTGAAAATGTCTGCAACTTGATCTTCTGTAGGGAAAAAGAGCACTTCAATAACTTGATCATGAATGAGCTTTCTGATGAAGTGCATGTGTAGCTCAATGTGTTTTCTATGCTGATGTTGAACTGGGTATTTTTTGAGCTTGATGGCACTCTAATTGTCACACCAAAGGCTGGTCGGATGCTGGTGCTAGAATCCATACTCTCAAAGGATTTTTCGAAGCCATAGGGCTTCCTAACTTGCATTTACCACTGCTCGATACTCTGCTTCTGCTGAGGAAAGTGCAATAGCCTGTTGTTTCTTACATGCCTACGTGACAGGTCCTGAACCAAGGATGAAAACATAACTTGCAGTAGACTTCCGATCATCAGGGTCACTGACCCAATCTAAATCAGTGAAACCAACCAATAAAGGAGTCCCCCCTGAACTGTAATGTATCCTAAACTGAATTGTACTGTGAACATAGCGAAGTATCCGTTTAGCTGCTTTCCAATGGATTTCATGGGGTGTTTGCATATATCGGGCAACAAGACCAACAACAAAGGAAGGATCAGGATGGGTATGAGTCAAGTATAAGAGGCGGCCAACTAACTGACGGTACAGGGTGGCATCTACTTCAGGAGAAGTACAGGTGGCAGAAAGCTTGACTCCAGACTAGAAGGGAGAAGGGGTTTCTTTACAATCGTCCATGTGAAAGTGACAAAGAAGGTCACAAGCATACTTAGACTGGGAAAGAAAAATTCCTTCATTGGTTTTCAAAACTTGGAGGCCAAGGAAATAGTGCAAAAAGCCTAAGTCTATCATTTCAAATTTATTCTTAAGGTCGGTTTTCACATGGTTTAAAAGTTTTGAGTCACTACCAATAAGGATAAGGTCATCAACATAAAGGACAAGGATTATGAGATGGCTTCCTACTTTCTTGGTATAGAAATTAGGATCAGAATGGAATCTAGAGAATCCAGTGGCAATAAGAAAGCTATCCATTTTGGCATACCAAGCTCGGGGAGCTTTCTTGAGACCATAAAGAGATTTCTTGAGGTGACAAACAAGGCTAGAGTCATTTTGGACATAGCCAGGAGGTTGTTCCATGTAGATTTCTTCTTACAAATCTTCGTGCAAGAAGGAGGATTTAACATCCATCTAATGGACCTCCCATTTATGTGAGGCAGCAAGGGCAAGAACAAGGCAGATGGAATTCATTTTTTCTACAGGGGAAAAGGTTTCATTATAGTCAATTCCTTCAACTTGGAAAAATCCT
>JZKD02S0041278.1:363092-377966 GCA_000966675.3 Picea glauca
TCTTCATTCATTGTTGTATCCCAATCTGGATGACCTGAAGCTTCTGCAAATGTCTTTGGATCATGAGTTTCTGAAACTTGAGCCAAAAGAGAAGAGGCTCGTTGGAACTGTGAACATCTCCGACGTTGATCTGAAGGATCACCGACAAGATCACTAGTTGCTTCTCGTGTTGAACGGACCCATTTAGGAAGCGGTGGAGCTGGTGCTGGTTCAGGTTCAAAGGACTCATCTCGAGGAGGGTGAGTAGGCAGAGGTGGATTTTCATCCTCACTGTCATCATCTGAAGAAGAAACCAGATCATATGAAGGCACAAATGTCGAAGATGGCTCGCATGCCGAAGAAGGCACAATCATCGAATTAGGCTCGCAGGAAAAGATATTTTCATCAAATTTAACATCTCTTGTAATAATAATTTCATTACAATGTGAATGAAGAAGTCTGTAACCTTTGACATCTTTAGAATAACCAACAAATATACACTTCTCACTTTTAGGCTGCAATGCTTTCCTTTTCTCATCAGGAATGTGAGTGCATGTTATACTGCCAAATACATGGAAGTGACTTACATCTGGTTTAATTTTAGTCCAAGATTCTTCCAGTGTTATATTTTTAAGAGCCTTTATGGGAGTATAATTTACTATGTAATTTGCACAGTTGATGGCTTTTGCCCAATACTTTAGACTTAATCCCTTATATTGGATCATACACTTGCATAGTTGATGGCTTCGTCGTCGACCACCACCCAGTCGGTAGATGTGCATTTTTTACAGTCGTCATCTAACACGAATGGTAACCAACAATCAGGATGGACTAAGAAGAAAGGATGAGGTAATAATCGTAAGGGTGGGAAAAATAATAATAAAGCCAAAGATGACAATAATAATGACAAATCGAATAATAATGTTGGTGAGGGAAAGAAAGAGAAGCGAAAGGTGAACTTTCCCTATAAAATTTGTAAATATGTCACCTTACTCACTTGTGTCCCAAAATCGAGGAAGCCTCGAGGATCTTATCGTAGTCGCCTGCTGTGCTGACAAACCCATTTCCACATAATCAACATATGGCCTCGGGGACCTCCAACACCTGAAATGCATTGATTGGGAGTCCAAAACCCTCGGCACATGAAGGTGGCCATCTATGCGTCAATATGGTTAAGTCTCAAATTGATGTAGCCACTCAATCTCATGATTACGGTTATTCACAGACTATTATAGGTCCAAAGCCTCCTCCTCCCCAAGAAACACCCTTGCATATTGATAAGATGGAACCCCTGCCTTGTATTCTAAAAAGAGTAATAAAGAGATCTACCCACAATCCTAATGCCAGAGCCTCCCATAACTATTCGATTATCTAATATTTGGGGCAAACCCCATGTGCAATGTCTTGTTTGGAGGTGCTCCAGACATGTCCTTCATAGAGGAACGCCTTGTTATATGTGTTAGGATATCTAGACCCATGTGGCTTAAAGTTTATTAAGTTTGATGTCATGGATGTCAAGCCTTGCCTACCTTACCAAATGGCCTTTCAAATCCATGTGGAGTACATGAAAATTACCATCAAATGTACTGTAATTGATGAAGTTGATGTGACATGTGTGATGTCCCTAACATGTTGGAAAATCATTGGCTCTCCAACCCTATCTCAATCTATGACTATGTTTACCGCATTTGATGTGCATTTGTTTCAACCCCATAGGATCCTTACCGCTTTCTCAATATTGTAAGGTATAAAACCTGTGGAAGTCGATGTCGAGGTGGTCGATGCACCTCTCCACTATAATTTACTACTAGGGAGTAATTGGACTTATGCCATGAGAATCTTTGTGTCGTCATTTTTCTGCACTTTATGTTTTCCTCATAAAGGGAAGATAGTGATGATTGATCAGTTTTCCTTTGTGCACGATATTCCTAGTGCATCGGCTGGAACTTCAGTGCCTGTGATTGATAATTATCGGCAGGAAACTGAGGATGTTGGTGTCGAGATGTATTCCTATTTGATGGGTAGTTTCGATTTCACGGCACCAATTCACCATATTCATGCCATTTCCAGTGAGTCTTCATCGTCGATGAGGGTTTTTACTTTCCATACTTCGTATTTCAATGACCCTTGGACCCTATCTTCCCTGACTATGGCGTACAAAGGTCAGTCACAAATTGGGATGGAAATTCCATTTTCAGTAGCGGAAGTCGTGTATCAAGCTATTCTAGACGCTATCGTTGACTTGGATCCTTCCTCCTCGCAGATGGATTAGGTGGATCCTATTTTAGAGCCCATATGGGATGCTTAATCATCTTGTTCACATGATTTTCTCAATGATACTTTACCTTTGGATGAATCCATCCTAGAGGCCATGTCTGGTCCTGATAGGCCTTGGGACAATATGCATCATCGATCCTATTTTCTCCTGGAGCTTGTTAATATCGAATAAGATGAATTTATATCTACCTTGAGTGAGTTGGTTAGTCACATCGAGGTTCCATTAGATACACATGGTATTTATTTCGAAGGAAATATGGAGAATATTTCTCCTACCGTCGTGATCGACATCTCTCGTACCCCTGGTAAAATCGATAACGTATATATCGGTGTGGATTGTTCACCTGAATAAATTCAGATCTACATCGATCTCTTCAAATAATTTCGAGATGTATTCTCTTGGTCATATGAAGATATGTCATGGATTGACCCCAACATTGTCAAGCATGATATTAAAACCTATCTGGATCCTAAACCTATTCAACAACATCATAGACTCATTAATCCTATGAAGTCCCCTGCTATTAAGGAAGAAGTAGAGAAGCTACTTAATACTAGTTTCATCTACCTATTTCCCTTGAATGAATGGTTGTCCAATACCATTCTCATAGAAAAAAAGAAAGGAATCCTCTGCATGTGTTACACATTATTTTGGTCACCCCGATGATGATTACATAAACATGTGTTCAGGTTCCCAATATAATCTTTTGCCTGAGAAAAGCAACCTCTTTCCACCCTTGCAAGATGAATTTTTGGAAGGCCATCACGGGTTGCTCCCTTTACACAGTGCGGAAATCCCTAATTTCCGCATGCTGCACTATAGCCAACCCACAGGATTTCCACAGTCTGCTATATAGGCAGGTCATGGTGGCGCTTTAAAACTAAAAGAGGAAAGAAGTTCTAGCAGCTTCTAGAAGTGGAATCTTCTAGAAATATGAGGTGGAGTCTGTATGGTTACGATCCTACTGACTTCTCTAATTTGATGGGATCTTCTTCATCTCTTTAACCACTTCAGCTTCTCCTATATAATGATAGGCTTCTCATGGAAAATTTTAGAGGTACAAGCATAAAGAAGCATAGAGACTGAAGAAAGAATAGGTTGAAGATTGTGTGAAGAATCCTATTTCAAGTGATGCTTGAGGTCTCCATTCATCCATCAATATTTTGAGAGAAATATTTATGCAAATGTCAGAACAGATGTATGTGTGTGTTAGAACAAAGGGCCACTAAAAGGGAACTTGCGACATCAAGGAAATTCGGTTGTATCTTCTACCTTCCATTAATATAATATGGTGGCATGTCTCTTTCCCATAAAATGATCAATATTTTAATACATGACTCCTTGATCACATGTTTAGGTTGTCATTGAATTTTACTATTGTTTCTTTCATGTTGGTTGATTTGTGCTATTGTAGATCTGATCTCATAGGAACATCAGAGTAAGTCAGGATCAACAAAGACATAAGGAAGTGATTTATAAAGTATGCTATCTATTCCTTCTTTGGTAGTGAAAATCAATGATTGAAACCTAGGGAAAGCATCGTGTTCCATCTTGTTTTGTTCTAGATCCAGGTGGATCTAGGGGGATTAGTTCATGTCCGCATCTACCGATTTACCCGAGAACAACACCATAGAAGGAATATTTTTAGATTTTATGGAGTGGAGCACCTCTTGGGTGAGAGATACCACATCATGAATATGTCTCTCGAACCGAAAGTAAAAATTTTCCTTAGATTTCATAAGATCACTAAAAATAGGTTTGAGATGGATGGAAATAATTTTGGATATTAGTTTGTAGAATAGATTACAATAGGATATGGGATGATAATAATCAAAGGTATCAGAATATTTCTTCTTACATATGAGAGCGAGAAATGTTTTATTGAAAGTACCCAAGATCTTCCTCATTCATTGAGATTCATAAACGACTTTTAAAATGTCTAACATCAGGAAGTAAAAAAAATCCCAAGAAGACCTCTACTATAAAACCATCCAATCCAGGGATTTTACATTTTTGGAAGGAAGAGAGAGTAGCCAATAGATCCTTTTCATATATTTCTTCTTGGAGAGAACCGTTAAAATCCTTTGAAATAAATCCAAGGAATATTTTGACCACCTTGAGGATGTAAGAAATGGGGCAAGCAGGAGGGCTTCTGAAAAGGAAAGAGAGAAAATCATTACCATCAATTTCCTCAAAATAAGTAACTCGGGTGTCATTAGAATCTTTAATTTCTGAAATGGTGTTAAGGATTCTTCTTTGATTAGCGAAATTGTGAAAAAATTTAGACTTGCTATCACCTTCCTTCAACCAAACAACTCTACGTTTTAAGCCCCACTGAGCCTCCTCTTCATCCAACAAGTATTTCCTTTGTTTTCTAAGTTCACTAAGAACCAATTCCTCCTCACTAGTGAGAGAAGAGGCTAGATTAACGATCAACAACTCTCTTATCTATGCTTCCAAGTTAGCCAATAACTCTTTTTTTCCTAGAATTATGATTTTTGGCCCAATCAATCGATTCCTTCTTGGCCCTAGAAGAATTCTCCACAAATTGAAACACAAAAGAACTCTCCAGATTATGTTCTAAAGGTCTCCAAACTGAATGGATCAGACACTTGTAGTCCTCTTCCAATAGCCATCTATGGTTGAACTTAAAAGGAGCAAGAGGCTTTGGGCATTTTGAAGCAACTTCTATCGAAATCAACATGTGATTTGATAATCCTCCTACAAGAACTTTAGACTTGAAGACCCACAGACCTTCTGATAAATCCTCATAAATTAAGAAATGGTCAAGACGTTTGGTGACTAGAGCTAGAACCTTTCTCCCATTTCGCTAGTTCTTAGAGATTATTTGAGGTAGTAATTCAATCACATGATTGGATTCAATCCAATGAGAGAATAATATTTCTTGGGGGCTAGACCTAGGGTTCACTCCCCAAACTTATTCATGTGAAATAATAAAGTTCAAATCCCCTCCTATAATAAGATTCTAGGCAGAGAGAAAAACATTGTTTTTTAGGTTGTTCCAAAAAGGGATCCTATTGGAATAAGGGTCGTACAAATTAATGATTCTGAAAGAGAAACTTGAATCAGAGTCCAACAAGCCCTCTGATTCATAGGGGAAAAAATCCCAATCCTTCATCCAATGCCTAAAAGGCTCTATAGCTTTCTCCCCACTACACATAGTTTCTTGTATAATAATTAAACATAGCCTGCTCGAGGATACAAGTTGTTTTAGGGAATTTTTCTTGGAGGTACCCCCCACTCCCCACTGATTGAGAGACAAAATAATCATTGGGTCATTTGTCACGAGCTTTCCCCACTCTAAGGGCCCAAGTGATTGTTTCTTGTTTACTACTTCTAATTTCTTTGATCACCTAAATCTATGCCAAAGATATGTGGGATTTCCTACCCATGTGAGCCAACCCAGATTTTTCCATAGCCAACCCTCCGAGACATACCTTCTCAATTGTTTTCTTCACTCGAGAACAAAGAAGATGGGAAGACTTCAAATATGACTTGGAGGAATCTGAAGTCAATGAAACATCATCACGTTTGGACAATATGGATGGGGATGACATAGGGTTGCAATGCTTGTTAGAACGAGGTCGTGGGGGATGGGAAGGAAACGTGAACTGCTGAGGGGGAGGGGATTTGACCGACAGGGAAGGGTACCTAGAAAACTAAGAAGAATTATTTTCAAATTCAACCCCTTTTTCAACTAAGGGAGGAAGAAGAAGCCAAAAACTTACAATTATCAAACGAAAAGGGAATCAAAATAGAAAGTGAGGAATCAAAGATCTTACCTACATCTAAAGTTTTGATAGGTTAGGATTTTATCAAGGAAGTATCCATGCAAGGTTTATCCCCATACACTTCCTTGAGATTAGGAGAGCTAGAATGTCCCAAATTGGCCTTTCATTTCCACGTATGCTAGAAGGGGGAAAAGAAGAAGGTGGATTGAGGCACCGATCTTGCAAATGTCCCATCTTGTGGTAATCAAAATGCCAGAACAAAAACCTCTAGTAGTCTATCTATTGTAACCAAGTGAAATCTCCCTAGACTAGCTCTATTTTTTTCTAGAATTCCTTCTCTAAGGTCAACCTAAATTTCGATCCAATTCTATCTATATTTTACTTCCAATATGGCTTGCAACACATGAAATGATTGATTTTTTTCACAAATTGACTCCATTATCACATCTTTCCAAAACACCATCAATAGATTTGGTAAGATAGCCCAAAATTTTGAGGGTGCCATCAAATCTCTCATGGGGTCAAAGGAAGTGGACCATACTTTTAGAACTAGGTCAAAAGGTCCCCAACCCCACGATATATTGAAAATTTGTATCTAACCACTTCTGTAAGGACGATGAGGAGACCATATTCCCACATAAATGCCCCACCACTGTCTTACTGAGCTTGTCTGGGATCTCATCCATCGACACATTTTCCTTGACAACCATTATTTGGAGTTCCAACAATGTTGCTTCCTCTTTCTCGATTTTGATACCTCTCCCACAATAAAACCCTCCTCAAATCCCCTTACACAATTATCAGCAACAGACTTGATAGCAGACAAGGAAGCTGGTGCATGCAAATGTGGCGACTATAAAGCAACATTAGTCTTAAGGAAAACATTCTTTGATTTTTAAATGGGAACCAGTCCTATACCCACCTAACATAGAGAATTTACCCTTCCTTGGGACAACCAAGGACAAAACGGTCATTTCTTTAGGATCTAATGGAGGTAAATGTGCCAGATCTACCTCCCATTTCATCCGTTGCAGCTGATTAAAGTCCTCGTTAGAAATAAATACCTCCTCCCCACCCTTGTCATCCTCAGCAGAGTCTAGAATGACGTCATCCATTGCATTGAATTGCATTAGGATTTTGACTCACCTGTATTCACTTCAATGAATGATAGGAACAATACTGCAGACCCTCCACCTGTAAAGCACTAATTGGAAACCATCCTGCCACAAATGTATAATGTATTGACCTTCTTTTTCCATGAGGTGGTATATGGATTCCAAATAACAAGTAGGTAAAGTGTATCTTAATCAAGTTATTCATGTAAAAATAAAATGTTTTTTTTTTTTAATTTATAATGAAACAATAAGCTTTAGTATTTTGCTATGTTAATGTAACACATGATCTTTATATAATATATATTAATTATAATATGATTTATGATTCAGACTCAAACTAGGCCATATTCCAATCATACTTTTCCCACCCAAATACAAATTCAATGTGCAATTTAGTTTATATAACTATTATTATTTATATTTAAAAACTATTCTTTTAAATTAAAATTTCATAAAAATTTAATTTAAAATTTTATAAAAATTATATTCGAAATATATTTTTAATTAATATAATTATAAACATTAAAATTAACATCGTATTTTTGAACTGATCAACATTATTGTATCCATACAAATTACCATCCTGACATATGTACCCAGTACATAAATCCCCTGCTCATGTTGCTTCAAAAACATTATATTTATCATCGTCAAAAGAATTTGAGGTGACTTATGCCACTATGGACCATTGCTTTGCATTTCTACCCAAAACAATGATATGTGAACCTAGGGCACCCAACAATTGTTTCAGCACTTCTCCGAAGTCGTTATTTTCTTTTGTGTTTCAGAGATTGTCGCCTCATCCGAACAAACATACTCAATGTTAAAGTGAGTTCCTCAATTTTTGTTCTTTCTTTCATTGTATTCATTGGTAGAGATCATGCATATCATAAAAATTTGGAAAAAAATAACAAATCAAAAATAATTTTTAATTAAAATAACTAATAATTTTGTTTAAAAAATATTTAACAATTATCTAATCATGTAAAACATTAAATGCATCTTTGAAATCTTAACTATTAAAGTGACAACATCCCTTAGGAAACATTACACATTTACAAAAAAATTCAAAATCGTATTTTAAAAAACCTCCTAAAAAACACTTCACGTTATGCATAAATCTCGTTGTTCGACATTTAACACTTAACAACATAGAACCACTGCTCTGCATGAAAAACAACTGGCATCTTTTTAGGAGAATACTAGTCCCACTCTTTACCTCCCAGATGCCATCTTTGTTTTGGAATCATAGCCAATGGTCATGGTCGCCCGAACCTCCACCAACTGGGAAGGAGTGGTCTTGTTTTGTCTTAGTGAAGCTTACTAGGTAGGTGATGATGGATAGAAATGATACCAAATTCGCTTTCTTTCTATGTTTTGTTCATGGGATTGTGTTATCTACACACCAGGTAGAAACAAACATACAAATATATGAGATAATTTAATGAAAACTTTCCTAAGCTACATATGTGTAGAAACAAACATACAAATAGATGAGATAATTTAATGAAAAATTTTCTAAGCTACATAGAGAGATTGCAGGTGAAGAGATGAAAATGGAGGAAGGGAACTTAGTTATGTATTATGTCCTGTGAGGAGATTGGTAATATTGCAACACGTAGGAATGGTTATGGCCATAGTGATGTTGAATCTTATGTGTTGCACTATTTCATCCTTCTGCTCTCTTGACAAAAAGATGTAGACTGTGCACAAATAGGTTGGAAAGGAGTTTCTTCACCTGGATGAAACAGATAGCAGGGACACTTGCATTGGAATTGTTGGCTTCCTCGATGCATGAAGTCAAAATGACAACCACTGTCCTAATGAGAGTCTTCCCACATTCACTATCTCCATAAACACTCTAGAATATGAGAGCACTCCACAACGCCATAAATATCACCACAATTTCCTTCACATTCTCCATAGCCAAGGAATCTCAAGTTCCCCTTCTTATGTGGGAGACATCCCTTTCACATAATCAAGGTGTTGTGTGAACACAGAGACAATCCACCAAAAATAATTCTCACATCATCCATCATAAGATTGATGACAAGTATAATAAAAAGAAAAAGAGGAATTATGACATGCTTTGTATATAATTTGCTAATTGAAATTTAGCATGCAAGACGACCTCGATATTAGTCTGGATTGTGTGTTTTCTTCATGGTTTTTATGGTAAAGTAATGTTATTTCAAATAAAAAGTGGGCCGTCTACTTTCCATACAAATGCACTGACATAAATATTGTGCTTATAAATGATGTGATCACAATCATCAATATTGTACTCAGGCACATGAATGAAATGATTTAATTGTACATGGTTTGGACTCTGTAATGTTCAAAATATTTATGTTATATATTGTAGGTATCAGATTATCATAGGAAATAGAGAGGAACCTTGCCTACCCTCAAATGTATCCACCCGACCATCTACTTCTGTTATTCCACACGTGATGATATGTAAGGAAACTGCCTCAAAGAATTGTGAATCGAAAATGTCTATACCTACAAGGACAAACAATTGTGATAAATTGCGAAGTCCATGCTTCAGTGATGCTTCAACCCCTTAAATCAAAAATCCAAAATTGTTGTGCAAAATTCATATACAAAGTAAATAAATAATTTTGAATGAATATGATTTCTCTTCATTAATTAATGAAAATTTTAATGGTATAATATAATATATTTCATTTTTGTAAGTAAATATTATTTTAAAAGAAGAATTAAATCAATAGTATGCTTCTTATAGTTGAAGCTAAGCATCTGTTCTTAAATTTGATGTATATGCAAGTAAACAAAGTGTTGGTTTTGCAAATGTGATCTAATACTTTTGGATGTATTGAGGCTCCATTGCCTTCTTAAAAAATAGGGCTCATATTATCCTCTTAAGGAGAACGATTTTATTCAACTTGTAGTGTATCGAGTCATCGGCTCTGAGATTATTCGCGCTTGATTCTTCAACGTATTTGCATAAGGTTTTCATTATAATACAAATTTTATGGTAATAGATTCTTCATAATTCACTCGTAATCTAAGTAGAGTAATGTTTAAAACTTTTACCTATTTCTAAATTAAGTCAAATTTGAAAAAAAATCCATAGATCAAGTCAAAAAATCCATAGATCAAGGTAAATCCTCAGAACTAAAAGTTACATTTCAAACTTTTAACTTTTTAAATCATCCAATTTATTATAATTACTCCAATTTATTGCAAGATTGAACTGCTCTAGTAAATTGTTATGTGGTTGATCTTCTATTTTTAATCTTTCATTTCTCTTTCCTGCAATTAGTTGATTATGTTTTCCTTATGTTATAATGCATCTAGTCCGATTATGTTTTCCTTATGTTATAATGCATCTAGTCCACTATTGCTTCATACTTGCCATGATGAATAGAAAATTTGCTTCATGCTTGTGAAAAAAAAACCCGGAGCTCAATCGTGATTCGGGATTCAGCGATTACAAATGCCAAACACCAACAACGAAACACAACGTGAATTTCCGAATCGCAAAATGCGAATGATTTTTTGGGCCCACCAATTTGGTTTTGGGGTTCGGTGTTTAGAAACGCTCGATGCAAAAACAAAACACACCCAGAATTGTCGAATCGTGAAATTGCGAGAAGCCTGTGGGGCCCAGTATTTCAGGTCTCGGGTACCGGGGAGTTGGAAGGTAATGGCTCTATTGCAAAAACCGACAGATATCCAAAAAGAAGAAAAAAAATTATGAACAGAGTTTACTAACTCAATAACAAAATTATAAATGCAGAGAGAATGACTGCGAATACACAATAACAACTTCAATTAAAAAATGTGTTCAAGATATCTGTCTAAATTACAATTCGTTTCTAGTATTTCTACAGAAATATAAATTCAAAAATTGCCCCTTTGATCTTCTAAAAGATTTAATCAATGGCGGTGATGTTGTCGTGTTTCCTTCAAAGGTTAAGGTGACCATCGCTTGAGATAATTGGAGTAAACCAATGGTGCTTGATCCTTGAGTCTTGAAGGGTCAAGATGGCCATCGATGCGTCGTTCATACAGGCGGTGAAATGATTAATACCTGGCATACTCCCTCTTAATCATTTCAGAGAAAAAAGAACTGAAAATATGTAAAACAAAATTGTTGTAAACAATGCATTACAACTTGCAGACCCCAATATTTATTCTATGGATTTTAAACAATTCATTTCCCAAAGGCTTCATAAATATGTTTGCAAATTGTTCTTCAGATCTGCAGAACTGAACATAAATTTCTTTACCAATTATCAGCTCTCGAATGAAATGATACCTTGTATCAATGTGCTTACTCTGTTTGTGAAAGACATGATTCTTTGAGAGTGCAATGACAGATTTATTGTCACAGACAAATTGGGTTGCATCATTCTGGTCATGCAACAATTCATTCAAGACCCTTCTCATCCACACAACTTGACATGCAACTACAACTGTTGCAACATACTTTGCCTCAGTAGAAGATAGATTCACAATGGGTTGTTTCTTTGATTCCCATGCCATTGCTCCAGATCCAAGATTGAACACATAGCTAGATGTGTTTTTCCTATCATCAATGGAACCTGCAAAATCACTATCAGTGTATCTGATCAGCTCAAAGTTTAAACTTGATGTGTATCAGATACCAAAGTCAGTTGTTCCAACAACATATCTTAGGATCCTCTTTTTTTCTTGCCAATGAGTACCCTTCGGAGTCTCCATGAATCTCGAAATAAAACTTACAACAAACATGATATTAGGTCTTCTTGTTGTTAAGTACATAAGGCTTCCAACCAACCTCTTATACATAGTTGGATCAACATATGATCCCTTATCATACTTTCTAAGTTTAATACCATTTGCCATAGGTGTTGCAGCTGGTTTACAATTCAACATTCTAAACATTTTCAATACTTCATTTTCATAGTTAGTTTGACAAATGAAAATTCCATCATCAGATTGATCCACTTCAATTCCAAGAAAATACTTCATCAATCCTAAATCAGTCATCTCAAACTCTGTTTTCGTGGCATTTTTAAAATCATATACAAATAGATCTCTAGTAAAAATGAGGTCATCAACATACAAACAAACAATCAAAATTTTACCTTTCTGGTTTACCTTTGTATACAAAGTTGGTTCAATTGGACTTGGCATCCATCTGATGCATGATCCATCTATTCTGATCTACAATAGCTAAGACCATCCTCACAGTGTCAATTCCTACTACAAGAGAAAATGTTTCATTGTAATCAATTCTGGGTTGCTAACTAAACCTCTGAGCTACAAGTCTTGCATTGTACTTTTCAAATTTACCATCTGCATTCAACTTAGTCTTATAAACCCACTTAACACCAATACTGTTCTTACCTTCAGGTAAATATACAAGATCCCAAGTGTTATTTCTTTCAATGGAATCAATATCCTCATCCATTGCTTTTATCTAGACATCCTCTTTAGCAGCTTCATCAAAACTTACAGGATCACATGCCATTAATGCAAAATTTGAAATCTAATCTACTTCTTCATTCTGATCATATAATTCTCTTAAGATTTTAGTATTCTATCCTTTAAATTTGTTCCTTAATGAAGCTAAAGTGGGATTTTATTCACTACTTACCTGTGAATCTGATTGATGTCCACCATGTCCAGATGGATCACCACACTCATTAGTTCCAGGTGCTCTAAATTGAGATGGGATGAAATCTGGTGCTTGCCTTGTTGGACTTCTTATTGCAGGCGCATGCCCATGTGGAACCATATGTCCATCTCCTTCATTCTGCTCAGCTCCATCATCATCTTCATGGGATAAAACAACTCCCTCTGAAATTGATTTGTCAATACTTCCATCCCAGGCTTCATCTTCTTTAAATTGAACATCTTTGTTGATTACATATTTCTGGGTGATGGGATTGTAGAGTTTATATGCCCTAGAATATTCACTGTATCCAACAGAGATACATCTCTCGCTTCTGTCATCCAACTTCCTCCTCATTTCTACAGGTGCATGCGCAAATGCAACACATCCAAAAATTCTGAAATGAGAAACATTGCAAGGCTTACCATCCCAGGCTTCCTGAGGTACACAATCCCTCACGATCTTGGTCAGACTTCTATTCAAGATAAAAACAGAGCAAAAAACCGCATCTCCCCAATATTCATTTGAAAGATGCTTCTCTTTCAACATTATTCGAGCCATATCCATGATGGTCTGATTATTCCTTTCAACCACTCCATTCTTTTGTGGAGTATATTGAGCAATAAACTTCCTTTTAATTCCATGAAGATAACAAAATTCAATGAATTCATTAAGTTTGTATTAACCTCCTCTTTCATACCTTAAGATTTTAATGGTTTGACCACTTTCATTCTCAACCATAGACTTAAACTTCTTAAAAACATCAAAGGCTTTAGATTTCTGCTTCAGCAAACACAACCAAGTCTTCCTACTGAAATCATCAATGAAAGTTATAAAATAAACACAACCAGTTAAAGAAGGTGTTTGCATAGGTCCACATAAATCTGTGTGGACAATTTTCAATGGAGCTTTTGCTTTGTAGGAAACACCTGAAATAAATTTCTCTATGTGATGCTTCCCAAGTATGCATCTCTCACAAGAGCTTGCAGGTTGCTGAATACAAGTTAACCCCTTTACCATTTGTTTCTTTTGTAACATATCTAAGACACTAAAATGTAAATGACCATATCTCAAATTCCATAGCCAATATTCATCTAAACTTCCAGTTTTATAAGAATTCAAAGAACCACTCAAATCATTTTTCATAACAAGTGGAAACATTCTATTCTTGGTCATCTCTACTCTTGCAATCAGCTGTTTGCTGGGAAATTTATCATAGATTGTACATACCTTGTTCTTTAAGAACACTCTGTACTTTTTCTCCATCAGTTGTCCAACACTAATAAGATTGCATAAAGACCAGGCACGAAATAAACATCATCAATATTTCTTTTCTGATTATCCTTAGTGTAAAATGGAACTACACCTTTACCATTAACTATAAACTTATAGTCATTTCCCATTTTTACTTCAGACTGAATACTATTGTCAATGAATGAAAATAAATCCTTATTACCAATCATGTGATTACTGCAACCACTATCCAAAAAACAAATATCATTTGCACTTTCCTGAGTGACATTACAAGTCAAAAACACAGGATTTTGATGATCCTCGGACTCATTTGTGATATCTGCAGACTTCTTTCCAGCATTTTCCTGCTTCTTCCAACATTTGTTATAAAAATGCCCAAACTTCTTATAATAATAACATTGTACTTTAGTTTTATCATACCTCTGATTTTTTTGCTGCCAGGGTTTGTTGTTGCTCCCTCTTCAATTAAGAGGATTCTGCTGGGACTTCTACTCAGACTCTGATTCAACTTTGTAACTGTCCCTTAGACCAGAAAATTGACCTCCTCTTCCACGAGTATGAAACCTTCCTCTGTCTCTGCCTCTAGTAACATGCAGTTGGGATTTGAAATCATGCTCCATTGATCCTTCTTCATATCTAGATATCCTAGATTCATGAGCAACAAGAGAACTAGTTAATTCATCAATTTGCATTAGACTTAAATCTTTAAATTCCTCTATGGGAACAACAACAGGCTCAAACTTCTTGGGTAAACTTGATCCGGATTATTTTCGGCACGAAATGAGAGCGGAGATATAATAAAGAAATGCACAGAGATATCGCATATATCCAGTAATATAACAGAAATATATCAGAGATGCAACCATA
>JZKD02S0041279.1:0-20153 GCA_000966675.3 Picea glauca
TTATTTATCAAAATCTGGGAATGAATATGCTGGAGTAAGCGAATTTTTAGTGAATTTTAAAATTTTCTGCTCTATTTTAATTCATGTTAGTTTAAATTAAAAGTCGGTTACTACAAAGTTCCTCAACACCTTTTCATCAAGTCTCTAGTCTCTGTTGGACACCAAGCTCACAAAATCCACTGCTTTCCACCCCCAAACCAATGGCCAAACATAGGTCATCAATTGCATGATTGTGCACATCCTGTGCATCTACAATTCTAAGAATCCACATACATGGGATGATAATCTCCCATATGTCCAACACAATTACAACAGGGCTCTCCATAGTTACACTGGCCATATCCCATTTCAGGTGGGTCTGGGATTCCAACCCTTGGGACCTATTAATGTTGCACTTCCTCTTTCCACCACATAGACAAACTCTTCCCTTGATCAGTCTATGATTGACAAAGCCACCAGATTCATTGAGCGGATTCAACACATCCGCCAACAGGTCCAGGATATTTTTCATAAATCCAATTCTAATTACAAGAAACACCATGATATAGACATGGTACCACACCCATTTCAAGTTGGCGACAAACTATGATTACATTTTTAGAAGGAGTGTCTCATCGGGCCCCATTGGAAGCTTCTCCCACTTTGTTATGGGCCTTAAACTATCACCAAGGTTGTGGGTAGAAGTTATTTTGAGCTCAACATTCCACCCTTCCTTGGTCTGCATCCAATATTCAATGTGGACCTCCTTTGGCCATATTTTCCCTCACTATTGGACACCTCCAAGATCGCAAAACAACTGACACCAATAGAGATCAACCTTGACTGCATGGAAAAATAATCCACTAATCAGATAGTGGACACATAGGTCAAGCGAACTCGCCAGCAACAAATCTATCTTTATCGGGTTGTCAAGGCAGGGAAACTCCTACACCAAGGAAAGTGGCTCACCCAGGGAAAAATCTAATAGAAGTTTCCTCACCTGATGGGGGAACTCAACACAATGGATACCAATGCTTCCTAAAGGGGGATGATTGATCCAGGTGGATATTGGTGGCCACCCACCTATTCCAACTGGCTCCTCGTGTTCATTTTTTGTTCAACACGTTCTTCTGTATTGTTTTGTAATTGTGGGTTCTACACTTCTAGGGATGTCTAAAGCCCCAAACATCCTCCAGGTGGATACGGGTGGCCTCTCACCTAATCCAAATGGATTATTTTGTATGTTTTCATGTCAACACATCTTGTTGTACTTTCAGGGCCGTTTTGGGGCCCTAAACATTGTTTTTTTATCTCGTCATAGTCAAAATATAGATAGAGTCAAATTTTGATGGAGAAATGTATATTTCTCTGAAAAACCTTTTGAATGGGCTATCACATGCCTAAAATGAAGGTTGTATGCAAACTTTATGACCCTTGGAAGTTGAGGTACCAAATTACACCAACTTACCCATAGGGCCCACATGACTTTTGGCATTTCACCTTCTAGGGTTAGGTTTTTGGATGTCTATGGTTTTGGCATTCTTGAGTAATATAAAAAATGCCTTTGGAGCCTCATTATAATCCATTTTTCTCATATGGATGTGCACAGTAGCCACATCTCTTCTCATAGATAGCTACCACCATTCGATCAAGTGTTTTAGTTCTGCAGTTTTACAGTTTCAACCTATTTCATTATTCAATAGAAGATATTGTCTGGATATTTGTGTTATACTTCATATCTTTGTGTTTATTGCATTTAGTCTGTTAATCAGTTTGTTATGCTCCTAAATCCGGATCAACATAACTATAAAATTACAGAGTGAAAGACTTGCTAGAACGGTGGCAGCTTATCTCTGAGAAGAGATGTGATGGCTACACTCATTCACAAGAAGATCATTACAATGAGGTTTGAAAGTAATTTTTAATGTAAATGGAAAATCCCCAAACATAAAAATACCTATCCCCCGAAAGATGAAAATAAAAAAGGTTTGTATCCCCAATGTGGATATTGAGTGCCAAAAGTCATGTGGGCCTCGATGGGGTAAGTTGGTACAACAACTTCCCAGGGTCATAACTTTTGCATACGATCTTCGTTTTAGGTGCACGATAACCTGTTGGAAAGGTCTATTCGAGGAACACACATTATGCCATCAAAATTTGACTTTCTCTATATATTGATTGTGGAAAGCCATAAAAACATTGTTTAGGGCCTCAAAACAACCCGAAAAGTTTAGGACTTGAAAATCTAGGAAATAACTACCAATGATGAAATATGCATGTTATCTAGTTGGAATAGGTGGGTGGCCACCTATATCAATATGAATCAATCCTCTCTCCTTAGGAACCAATGGTCTCCATTGAGTTGAGTTCCCGGGGGAGATGGGAAAGGGTTTGTTAAATCTAAATCTTGGTGAACCACTTTCCTTACTAGAGATGGTGCATTTGTTGGCTTTTGGAAGGATGTAACAAATCTGATGTTGGAGNGGGAAAAATCTAATAGAAGTTTCCTCACCTGATGGGGGAACTCAACACAATGGATACCAATGCTTCCTAAAGGGGGATGATTGATCCAGGTGGATATTGGTGGCCACCCACCTATTCCAACTGGCTCCTCGTGTTCATTTTTTGTTCAACACGTTCTTCTGTATTGTTTTGTAATTGTGGGTTCTACACTTCTAGGGATGTCTAAAGCCCCAAACATCCTCCAGGTGGATACGGGTGGCCTCTCACCTAATCCAAATGGATTATTTTGTATGTTTTCATGTCAACACATCTTGTTGTACTTTCAGGGCCGTTTTGGGGCCCTAAACATTGTTTTTTTATCTCGTCATAGTCAAAATATAGATAGAGTCAAATTTTGATGGAGAAATGTATATTTCTCTGAAAAACCTTTTGAATGGGCTATCACATGCCTAAAATGAAGGTTGTATGCAAACTTTATGACCCTTGGAAGTTGAGGTACCAAATTACACCAACTTACCCATAGGGCCCACATGACTTTTGGCATTTCACCTTCTAGGGTTAGGTTTTTGGATGTCTATGGTTTTGGCATTCTTGAGTAATATAAAAAATGCCTTTGGAGCCTCATTATAATCCATTTTTCTCATATGGATGTGCACAGTAGCCACATCTCTTCTCATAGATAGCTACCACCATTCGATCAAGTGTTTTAGTTCTGCAGTTTTATAGTTTCAACCTATTTCATTATTCAATAGAAGATATTGTCTGGATATTTGTGTTATACTTCATATCTCTGTGTTTATTGCATTTAGTCTTTTAATCAGTTTGTTATGCTCCTAAATCCGGATCAACATAACTATAAAATTATAGAGTGAAAGACTTGCTAGAACGGTGGCAGCTTATCTCTGAGAAGAGATGTGATGGCTACACTCATTCGCAAGAAGATCATTACAATGAGGTTTGAAAGTAATTTTTAATGTAAATGGAAAATCCCCAAACATAAAAATACCTATCCCCCGAAAGATGAAAATAAAAAAGGTTTGTGTCCCCAATGTGGATATTGAGTGCCAAAAGTCATGTGGGCCTCGATGGGGTAAGTTGGTACAACAACTTCCCAGGGTCATAACTTTTGCATACGATCTTCATTTTAGGTGCACGATAACCTCTTGGAAAGGTCTATTCGAGGAACACACATTATGCCATCAAAATCTGACTTTCTCTATATATTGATTGTGGAAAGCCATAAAAACATTGTTTAGGGCCTCAAAACAACCCGAAAAGTTTAGGACTTAAAAATCTAGGAAATAACTACCAATGATGAAATATGCATGTTATCTAGTTGGAATAGGTGGATGGCCACCTATATCAATATGAATCAATCCTCTCTCCTTAGGAATCAATGGTCTCCATTGAGTTGAGTTCCCGGGGGATATGGGAAAGGGTTTGTTAAATCTAAATCTTGGTGAACCACTTTCCTTACTAGAGATGGTGCATTTGTTGGCTTTTGGAAGGATGTAACAAATCTGATGTTGGAGGGGTTGGACCTTTTTAACCAGTCTGACCATATGAGATGACTATGTGTAGAAGGAATATTTGGGCTTTTCTTCAATTTTTCTGACCTGCTTCTGTTGGATAGAGGGGGCTTGAACCGAGGCCATAGTGGTCATAGTGCCCTTCTATTCATTTCCTGCCTGAATCATGATGAAGCTAAAATTTGTCATATGAGAGACAACTTTGTTGCATTGTTCTATTGAAACAATATTTATAACTACCTATGGTATCCTATAGATATGATCCCCTAGAGTAACGATGACACTATGGGGTCGAGACTCATAAACAACATGGTGTTTCCACATATATGGTTGGCCCAAAAGAACATCATATATATCCAATGGGGAAATATCACACAATACCTCATCTTTGAAGGTATCAATGCAATAACAAAAATGCCACTGTTAGCTTACACAAATGTCTCATCCCTGGAGAAGCCACCCGATGTTGAATGGTTGCAGGTGTGGTGTTGTTGGTAATCCCAACTATTTGAAAACCTCTACTGAGATGAGATTATTTTGGCTTCCTCTATCAACAATGAAATGAAACAAGATCCCCTTCACCCACATCTGTGAATTGAAGAGGTGCTCCCCCTCTTTAGGATCTACTGGTGTTTCTGGTTGGATTGTTGTGGTTGCAATAGTGGCAGTGGGGTATACGTAGATGATTTTTCTCCTTCCATTTTTTTCTGAATCATATTTTGAATCTAAGTTTGAGTCTTTTTCTTTGATATCATCTATCAATGACACTTTCGAGTGACATTCATTGATGTTGTGCTAGGGGATTTTTTGGAAATCACACCACTTTCTAGTGTCATTCTTTGTCTTTCCCTTACCCTTCTTTTCCTCTCGCTTGGACTAGTTTTCGAAAGGTTGTTGTTTAGAGCCATCTTTATCATACTTTGGTTGTTTGTTATGGTGCTTAAATTTTTTCTCAATTTTGACAACATATCGATAAGAATCTCCCAAAGATGAGATGCCCAAAAAATCCATTTTAGTTTGGATGTACCTGTGTAGATCCCCACGAAATTTCAGAACCAAATTCTTCTCAGAATGTTTGATACCCATCTTGGTGCGCAAGGTATGGAAGGTATTGGTGAAATCCAACACTGCTTGGCCCCTCTCTTGACACAACATGGTCAATATCATGTATTGGTCTTCATAGTTTCCAATAGGGTAATATTGTTCCTTGACTAGATCTACAAAATATTTCCAAGTGGGTTCGGCCTCGAACATTCCAGACTCCTCTATGGAAATTTTCTCACAGTAAGTTTCCCACCAATGTTTGACATGGGGGAGATCCTTAAGGAGAGTGAAGGTGATMTTTTCCCTATCAAAAAAATCATGCACAGAGAAATCACCTTCTGGAAKATTTAACCATTTTTTCACGGCATCCACATCTATATGACCTTCAAATATGGGAATATCAAAATTAATTTGTACATTGAAAGGAGTGGTTCATCCAAAGTGKTTTCTTGATGAAGACACATGTATTTTTATAGGTAGGCATCGAAGGATTTGGGCAAATTTATTCATCATTTTGTCCCTCTGTCGTGTGATATCTTTCTCCAACAACAAATTAATAGAATATTTTTCTATGTTGTTTTTCTTTTTATCCACCATGGAGGATTTCTTGGGCGTTCGATAGTAATTTTCCTCAAGAGATAAAATCTCAAGACCCAAGTTTCTATACTCATACCTCACTAGGGAAATGCAATGAAAAATTATGAAGAGAATCCTTCTTTGATACCACTGATCTGAATTACTTTGAGTGTGAAATGAGAATGGATATATAATAAAGAAGTATATTGAGATATTGCAAGAGATCCAATAATATAACATAGATATATCAGATATATCTAACAAGAGGCACATATATACAATCATACACAATTTCTATTAATGAGTGAAATGTATATAACTGCAAAATTACAGAGTGAAAGACTCGCTAGAATGGTGGAAACTTATCTCTGAGAAGATATGTGATGGTTGTTACACATAAAAATTACTCATTACGATGATGGCCTAGTGTTGTCATTAACAATATTGCAAGTGTCACATTTTGGCCACAAGTGTCACAAATATCATACTGTTATATTGCCTATGTCATGTCTCGGACAACATTATCAAGAACATTTAAAAGACACCTCAAAAGACTGGTTTTGAAGAGGAGAAATCATTTGACAAAGAGTACAAGTCTTTTGCCATGGAAAAAACCACTCAAAAATCAATTTTGAATGGAAACGCTCCCCTATACACTGTCAGGGAGTGTCAGTGCTCTGTACCCTCTTTTGAGGGAGCGTTGCAATGTTTTGTGCCCCATTCTAAGGGAGCACTAGCCCTTTTTGAGCGAATTTTAGACTGTTGAGGAAAATCAGGGAAGAATCCCCCTCATCTCTGAAGTTGGTTGGATTCGGATTTGAGGTCAAGGCTTGATCTTAGGGAAGATCCACAACTAAAGGAGAAGGATACTCAACCTATCCCAAGAATCTCTTAAGTGGTTAGGCCTCTCCAAGCCCATATAAGGAGGCCTCCTCATGGTGAAAAGACATGGCAATTTAGAGGCATCAAACTTGTGATCTAATAAGGGATATTTATCAGCGAAAGTTACAGACATTCTGATCATGGAACTTTTGAGCAAGGGTCTAGACAAAGAGAGGTTGGTGAAGCTACTTCATCTACATCTATGGTTGTAAGAACTTTGCTTTGTTTTCATTAATATAAATATGTGCTTGGCCTGTTTCCTTTAAGTTTGTGTATGTTTCATGAACTTGTTTCTTTTGACAAATATATTATGAAGATAATTGGTAGAGTAGGAAGTATGTTTCTTGGTTGCTTCTCATTGTATTGCAGGACCTTTTGAAGAACTTGGAGATCAAGAGCATCCTAGATCGAGCAAGGACAAACATCTTAAAGGTATTTACCTTTCTTTCTTCTTCTTCCTTGAATAGTTTAGCTTCATGAAAAGGAATTTCATTGTCCACATTAGCAAATTTTTGTCTTGGTTATAAGGGTATAGTATCCAAGAGGAAATCCACTTGTCTGTAGGGGGATTCTCCTGTAACATAAATTGGTGACTCCACTGGGGATTTTCACGCATTCTGGGTGAATTTTTGCATGGATTTTGCCTCTTTTTCTGAGTTTCTTGGAGGACCAATGCCCCCCTGTAGGCCATACCAGAGTGCCAACACTCCCCTACAGTGTTTCAGGGAGTGTTGCAACACTCTATGCACCCTTCTGGGGGAGTGCTAGTCTCTTTTTTGAGAGTTTTTGCCTTCTTTTGCTCAATCTTTTGCAACTTGTTTTTCATATCTCTTTACCCATAGTTTGTGGTTGGTTTGTGAAGTTGTTTGGATTCATTTTTTATGGTTTTTGATGCTCATCACTCCCTATTGTCTTGATTGGAGCTTGAAACCTTTTTCAGAAATGTGAAATTTCCTTTTCTAGCTGTTTTTTTGACATGACAGATTTGAGTGATTTCTCTTTCTCCCTATCATTTCTTGGATTCTTCTATGCATTTTATTTGTATTCCTTGAATTCTTTATTGGTTGTAGAATCCTTGATGGTGTTCTTTCTTGTTAGAAAAAGTTTCTACTTGTTTTATTTCATACCTCACTACCTTGAGTGCATGCTTTGTTTGTAGCCCTTTTTCTTCGTGTCTTTTGCATCTGCATAGGAATATTTCTCCTGGTTGAAAGTAGTGGAGCATTGAAGGTTTTGTATTGACTTTCTATATATGTCATAATCAAACAAATACGATAAATGGTTTTTTTCTTTTGGGTAGTGAAAGTAGCTTTCATTTGAAGTAGCAAAATTGCATGGCTTTTGGCTTTTTTGGGACATTGTGCCTCTATGATGATGAATGTTTTCTCCTTATCGTAGAATAGATTTCATAGAAATGAAAATATTGCATCTTCTTATCTTTGCATAAATTTTGAGTCGGTCAAAACACCATATTGTCCATGCCATTTTCCTTTTGAGTAATAACAACCTTAAAAGTAAAGCACTAAACTAAAAATTGATTAGACATTTTTATATTTTCTAGTAGCAAACCTACATCAGATTAGTTGTAGGGATTTGGAATAGGTGTGAAAGATAGATTTCCAAAGCTGCAAACAAACATAGAATCTTGTGTTAGGGAATGGTGAAATCCAATTGCTACATTTTGTCCTGGGAAGCCCTTCTCACACAAGGGTCAAACCTGAGGTCGCATTTAGACTAGCAGAGTTAGTCACCCTGCTTTGTTGGTCTTGGTGTATAGATTGCATGTATTATGGGGGTCGCTTGAAGGTATACCCACAATGATGAGTGGAATCCTTTCAAGTTGATTTTGGGCTAGATACCCTGCCCTTGTGCGTGGATAGGACTGTTGACTATTTCCCTAGGCATCACTGTTGTATTTGGTAACCTTAGTGGCCTATATCTTTAGGGTCTTTACACAAGGTGACTATGGAGGGGAAAGTCTTCACGGTTCCTAGAATCGATGTTGGCCAAACTCACTCGGGCTTCTTTGAGGGTATACCCATGATTATGTGTGAGAGCTTGCACCAAGGTGTAAGTCCATTAAGAAGGTCGTCAACGTAAATTTTACACCCTCTCTATCTCAACCCCTTCTTACTTTGTTCTCACGATGTTGGATTTCATCACAAACTAGTGTGCTCATTATGAGAAGGTTTTGTTTGCTTCTTTGCTTACTAGATTTTTAGCATGTGTTGTTTTTTCTCCCTAGTAGAATCTAGGTTGGATCTTTATTTTTATGGCATCAATTCCCAGAATGACCAATGAAGGAACCCCTTTTCTAGGGGAACCATTTTTTTTTCCTTCTTACAGAAACATTGGTCCTCCTTACATCGCTACTTTGAGCCTTCCAGGTCTCACAATTGGGTTACTGGTATGGTTGTTTTCCACTCCGGTGATCTCGAATGCAGGTACTTCAGATGTAATAACACCACCCACACATCAACCTCATCTCGACCTTTCTCCTTCTTTGCCCATTAGGTCTCCTTCCATTTCTCCTTCTTCGCCTAGTGAAATCTCTAAAGAGAGTATCCAGGTTGATAAGAAGAAGAAGAAACGAAATGAGAATAAGAAGAAGAACCAGAAAGGGACCAAGCCTCCAACCATATCATATGTTGGATCCAATAAACCAACTAATATTAATCATACTGGGAGTGCTGATGAGGTCGAAAATATTAAAACGAAGAATCTGAAACCCAAATTCCCTTGCAATATTTGTAAGGGTGCCCACTTTTTGAGGGATTTCCCTAGTCTTCCCAAGGTCTTAGAAATGTCGTCCTCCATGTCATCAACCCCTACTTGACATGTTGGTGACACCCCATTAACAGTGATATTAAGGTTGGTAAGAAGAAGACAACTGTCAAATTTCCTTGTATGTTATGCGAAGGTGATCATTATTCTCACCTTTGTCCTCGTATGGATGAGGCTTCTTCTCTTTTGGAAAAGATTCAAATCCCAACTGTTTATCGTAAGATTTCCCCCAACCCATCATTAATTGATGGAATGGTCAATCCAGTACCATCCTCGACCAGTCTGGTTGATCAGGTGGTCAATCTAGTTTCATCCTCGTTTGAACCACTAACCAAAGTAGTTGATCCAATTCTGTCATTGATCAGCCCCACTTTTCATCTGAAAAGTGAAACCCAAGTGACTGATCTAGTCTCGTTATTGGTCAGTCCCACCCTTCATCTGAAGAGTTCCAACATGGTCAATCCCACTCCTCCTCTGACGAGTGCCAAAGTGGTTGCTCCGATCCCTTCGTCAGTCAGTCTGGTTGATCATATCGTCAATATGGTCACATCCTTAGTTGAACCAATTGAAAAAGTGGTTGATCTGATCCCATCTTAGGTCGATCCCGCTCTCCCGTTAGAGAGTGAAACCCAAGCAGTTGATCCATTTACACCTATTGACCCCATTAGACCCTTGGAGAATGCAACCCAAGTGGCCGATTTGATGTTTTTATCAATCGATCCTACTCTACCGCTAGAGAGTAAACCCGATTATGCCCACGTTGATACATAATATACCATGTTGGGGGGAATTTATCCCTCTCCTGCGAAAACCCATTCAATTAATGAGGCCATCCTTTTTTATTAGGGTGGGCTAACTATATCTCGTATTCCCTCCCACATTCCTTTCAAGATTATAGTACAGTTTTTTGGTTGGGTCATTCCTTAGACACTGATAGATGAAGGTTCATTCGTCAATATTTTGTCCTCTATTTCTTGGAAAGATTTGGGTTATCCTCATCTTGTTCTGGTTACCCAGACTCTATTAGATTTTAACAGAAGAACCAATCACCCTTTAGGGATCCTTCCTTGGTTTCTTGTAACTTTGGGAGGGAAAAAAATCTTTATTGATGTTATGGTAGTGCAGGACCCCTTGGATTTTGATTTACTCCTTGGGTGAGATTATGTTTACTCCATGAAAGCTATTGTGTCCACTCTTTTTCGTGTGATACCTTTCCCACACAATGGAGGAATAGTGACTATTGATCAAATTTTGTTTGTTGGCCCTGACTTGACCATCAACCCAATGACCTCCCTAAATGGGTCTTATAAGAAGTCGGTATCACCCCTGCCACAGGTCAATTATGTGGCATTATCTCCCATGAATTCAACTTCAGATGAATTGGATCCGGTATTTGATATGGTGATCTCTTTGGTAGGGATATTGGAGCTTGATCTCCTTACCCCTGATGATACCCTCAACATGTGTTCCTTCTAGAGAATTCTTCTTCCATCTAGTGAATATCTCTTGGAAGCAATGACCGAGTTTTGTCCCTTGACATGGTGTCCTTCCAGAGCATTATACTCTTGGAATCCATGATCAAGAAGATTTAACGAGCATAGTTTCTCTTCTCTGTGTAAAGCTCATTAAAAAATGAAACAAAAGCTATGAGAATAGTTTTTCCTCTCTATAACAAGCTCGTTAAAAAATGAAATAGAAATATGGGGATTGAACCCAAAGCCTTGAGCATAGTTCTTTTCCTATGTCAAGCTCGTTAAAAAATGAAATAGTCACCTCTCCTGTCAGGTTGATTCTTTTTCCAGATCTCGTAGATGTCGAGTCGAGTCTTTCATTAGGTCTCGTATTTGAACCTTTATTTCATCCACCCTTATCCTTTTTCTCCATCTAGTACATAAATTGGTGACAACCTCAAAGTTGATGAATGAATTGAAGCTTGGGGGGCATGTCTCCAGTCTTTGATGATCATTCTGGAGTTAATCCACTAGCTTTCAAGCTAGGGGCAGAGTACTGAGCTTAGTATTTGTTCTTTCTCACACTCATAAAAACATGAGAATGTGACCAAGAAAAGATTTATCTCTTCTTTGGGATCGCATGGATATACGAAAAGGAACCCCCTGGAGTTGTCTTTAAGCTCTTTTCAGACTCTCTAAACATGAAAATATTGCCAAGTGATATTGCTTCCTTTCCCATTCGTTAAAAGTTTTGAAAGGGCATCTTTCAAGTGATAATTTATCTTTTTTTCATCCTCATGAGACTAACATTACAAAAAGGGACAACACTGGAGTCATCTTTAAGTTCTTTTCAGACTCTCTAAACATGAAAAATCACCGAGTTTACCTTCTCTGGACTTGTTAAACAATGATACATTGAAAGGCCCATACAGGACTGAACCCTTACTTCTTCCAGTTCATTAAACAAAGGAAGAGGGACTTACCGAAGGTGCGTTATATCAAGAATGTGTTACACTCCTTGATCTCGTTAAATAAAAAATAGGTACTTGTCTATATGGATGGGGGAAAATTTGAAGGAAGCAAGACAAGCAGTTTTTGAGAACATTACTAGCAACTCTTACGGTCGCCCTTGAACATGAAACTTTGTCTTTGCACACATTTTAATCCATTGAACCTCTGCATTGAACCAATCATATGAGTTTTCTTACTACTTTGGGTCACCTAAAAAAAGTCATCGTATCCATTCCATCATTGTGTTTTGGTCCATGTCATGTTTTTGCTATTGTGCCTCAGTGTTCAAGGGAAGTATCTGCCTCAAGAGTCAGCCATCATAAATTTCTTGATTCAATACCCATGCTAGTCCATGTTCATTTGATCCACTAATTTACATCTTTGTGTTAGTTTCATGTCATTGATGGGGGATACATCAAGTCCCTCCTTCGACGAGTTTGTTCCTGTTGACTTCAGCACATTATTCGGGAACTAGACTTAGAAACTAGTTAGTACCTTGGGACCTGCATGACTCAATGGCAGGACTCCTTGCATCCGACAATGTTTTTACATCATTGACCTCTAATCAGATGATTCCATGGATGTTTGACTTCATCTCATCCATTCACATTCGTTGGAATGTATTAGAGTACCTTGGGAATCATTGACATCAATGGTGATTTTCCTTGCGCTTGTTAACGGTTTACCTCATTGACCGATAATCAAGTGGTTTCTACCATCTTCGACATTAGGACATCTATTCACATGGTTATATTCATACTACATCGAGATTGGTAAGAAGACCCTGGGTTGATTCATCACTCTTATATGTACTTTCTCTAGGTTGCGACAAAGTTTCTTTTGAACATTGACACATATACTGTCACATATATCCACTTTGTATTGTTCGTGGATATGTCTTGTCGTCTCATATATCCACTATGTATTCTTTGTGGCTACGATCACTTCAGGTCATAGGATTATAGATCCACATTGTATCTTCAATGGCTATACCTTTTTGTCAATATAATTATGGTTCCACAGTGTATTTTATGGGGACCATACCTTGAAAATATTTATCACTCAAGCATAGGTATGCCTACCTTGGGTTTGAAACATGTCATAATATTTGTTTGATGGTTGTGTGCAGCTTCTTCCAGGTTATCTGATTCCATACCCTTGCTCTAAAAATTCTACAAAGTACTTCAGTCATCAATTCCTGTCTTCTAACTTTGCACTTTGGGGGGAAATTTGTTACACATCAAAATTACTCATTACGATGATGGCCTAGTGTCRTCATTACCAATGTCACAAGTGTCGCATTTTGGCCACAAGTGTCACAAATATCATACTATCATCTTGCCTATGTTGTGTCTCAGACAACATTATCAACAACACTTAAAAGACACCTCAAAAGACTGGTTTTGAAGAGGAGAAATCATTTGACAAAGAGTACAAGTCTTTTGCCATGGAAAAAACCACTCAAAAATCAATTTTGGAAGGTAGCTCTCCCATATACACTATCATGAAGTGTCAACGCTCTGTACCCTATTTTGGGGGAGATTTGCAATGCTATATGCCCCATTCTAAGGGAGCACTCGTCGCTGGCCATTTTTGAGCGAATTTTAGACTATTGAGGAAAATTAGGGAAGAATCCCTCTCATCTCTGGAGCTGGTTGGATTTGGATCTGAGGTCAAGGCTCAATATTAGGGAAGATCCACAACTAAAGGAGAAGGATCCTCAACCTATCCCAAGAATCTCTTAAGTGGTTAGGCCTCTCCAAGCCTATATAAGGACGCCTCCTCATGGTGAAAAGACAGGGCAATTTAGAGGAATCAAACTTATAATCTCATAAGGGAGATTTATCAGTGAAAGTTACATTCATTTTGATCATGGAAATTTTGAGCAAGGTTCTAGACAAAGAGAGATTAGTGAAGCTTCTACATCTACATATATGGTTGTAAGCACTTTGCTTTGTTTTCATTAATATAAATATGTGCTTGGCTTGTTTCCTTTAAGTTTGTGTATGTTTCATGAACTTGTTTCTTTTGATAGATCTATTATGAAGCTAATTGGTAGAGTATGAAGTATGTTTCATTGTTTCTTCTCATTATATTGTAGGACCTTCTGAAGAACTTGGAGATCAAGATCAACCTGGATCGATCAAGGACAAATTTCCTAAAGGTATTTACCTTTATTTCTTCTTCTTCCTTGAATATTTTATCTTCATGAAAATGAATTTTATTGTCCACATTAGCACCTTTCTGTCTTGATTATAGGGGTCTAGTATCCAAGAAGAAATCCACTTGTCCATAGGGGGATTCTCCTATAACAATGGCTATGATCATTCGCAAGAAAATCATTACAATGAGGCTCAAAAGGAATTTTTAACATAAATGGAAAAACCCTAAATATCCAAAAACCTAGCCCTTGGAAGATGAAAATGCAAAAGGTTTGCAAACCCAATGTGGAGATGAAGCACCAAAAGTTATGTGGGCCCCAATGGGGTAAGTTGGTACAACAACTTCACGGGGTCGTAACATTTGCATACAATATTTGTTTTAGGCACATGATAGCCCATTGGAAAGGTCTATTCGAGGAATACACATTATGTCATCAAAATATGACTCTATCTTTATTTTGATTGTGGCAAGCCCAAAAAACATTGTTTAAGGCCTCAAAATGACCCCATACGTTTAGGACTCGAAAATCTAGGAAATCAATGCCAATGAAAAAAGATGCATGTGAGCCAATTGGAATAGGTGGGTGGCCATCGATATCCATCTAGATCATAGGTTTCCAGAGTCATGATGGAATATGGGGCATTCATTATTTATTGTTTACTTATCGTTCATTCATATGTTATGTGTGTGAAACCATATCAGTACTACGATCTATGACATATTCATTTAACCATTCATCATATGCACAAAATAATTTAAAATATCTAACATATTCATATTAACCATTCATCATAGGTGCGCATTAAAAACACACACACACACACACATCATAAAAAAATGCACATTAGAACACATGGATTAATGTTCTTCACCCCAACTGGGCTACACCCACAATGACTAGATTCTTATGTTATTCATTCATATTCTTCCTTATAATGGGTGCACACTCTTCTTATATAATGATATTCATTAAAAAACCAACCCTTCCCAAGTCATTCTATGGTGTTGTGCACACATACCTCTCGAGTGATATTCAACTTAGCTCACTATTCATTTCTTGACACCCACATCAACTAGGCCCTTCCTCTCAAATTTTCACCACTTATCCTTCAAGATTCAAGATTTCAGATTCACGATTTCTCTCCCTTCTGTTACTTTATACAAAAAACCCATTATATATTTATAGTTTTACAATAGGGCTTATCCTTTTACAATGTGGTAAAATGTCCCAAAACTCCTACCTAACCTCTGCCTCTTTCATGCTAACTCCTTAAAATTCACTAACTTCTTTCCATGCGCACTGCTCCTTTACCAAAATGTCACGTGATCCACTTCTTTGTGATTTTAAAAAATTATCTGAAATAGCCTACTCCAACAAGCCCCCAAGACTCACATGTGGCTTGTCTCGAGCCAGTTCAGGCCTTATTCCATGTCGCCAAAAACTTATGTAATGTATCTCTAGCCATTTCAACTTTTTCTTTGACTTGGGTTTCCTGTTGTACAATTTACTCGACCATCTTTGCAATGATATGAGTCTTCACTTTTTCAGCACTTTCCTGGATTGTCTACTTGAATAGACCTTGAGTAGCTGCTAATCCTGACACCACCTTGTAGGCTTCTTCCTACAAGGTATCGATCTTTTTTGCATGATCCTACTTCTCTTCCCTTAGATGATTCAGTTCTGAGTATATATTTGGGTTTTATGCCATTGTTGTTACCATCTCTATCGATAGTAATGTACTCATTACTTCCTTAAACTTGTGTGCCTTTTCTTGCATAGCTTGTAACTTCTGTTCAATCATCTGTAGTTCCACTTCTTCAGCTAGTTGTGTCCAAGCTTTCGTGCTTTCTGCAAACCATTGTGTACATTTTTCTTCTAGGCTTTTGATATTATCTAAAGTTTCAGTCACTAAATTCTCTCTTTTCTCCCTTTCCTTCGGGGGAGTGCCTGGTATCTATCATGTGTCTATGTCATTGATCTTAGTGTGGAATCCCTGAATGGATTTGGTCAACTTTGTCACTTTTTCCTTCAATGGGGTATATTCCTCCCTAGGTACCTCTAGAATAATTTTATACACCTGGTGGACCACCTGTTTCACTCTCTCTTCCTGTTGCACGACCTCATTTTGATCCAACCTAAGTTGGTCATATTTTTCTTGTAACATGTCTTTATTTGTGACTGTCTTTGTCAACTCCATCGAGGTTGAAACTACACAAACTTGAATTTCCTCTGTTACACTCGTCTATAATATGTATAAGACTTAAAAAAAGAATTGAGATAAAACTAATTCAATATGAATCGGTGCCTTGGATTTCTCTTTTAGCTATGTCGTGGGGAACTCTAAGGCTCCTGTTGCTATATTCATGACTCATATTTCTCCAGATAGGAAAGATTTCGATTGTTTCACATTAATTGTCTTCATTGCATTCTCTTCATGCACTTGTTGTCTTATTTGTACTAGTGCAAGTCTTGTGGTCTTAAAAAATTATCGGAACACAACAATCTATTCTTGCTTATCCAAATTCTTTTCTTCTTGTTGTTTTGTTGCACACTCAAAAGCTTCATTTGTTGCTTCCTTAACTTGGTATGAAATTTTTTCCAAGTCATCTTATACGAGGTCTTGAATGGTTGGTTCCCTTAAAACTTTCATTTTCTTGTGCTGTGGGACTACTTTCCGGATGTCTACTTATTTTCTCTTCTCTCTCATGTGTGGGATTGTATTTTGTCTTTTTTTTCTTGTGCCATTTCCTTCGTTATCCTGTTCTTATTTGTATTTATCATCTATTTCTTTTATCTTAGGGGTTGGTTTTGTTGGTTTCTCTTTCTTTGTCTCTTTCATTGGGATATTCCAATCATCATCCCAATCTTCCATTATGTGTCCCATATCTTCCTCAATTACCCAATATCGCGTAGGTAGCCATTCATGAATTGGATCCTTCTTCATTTTGATATACATGTGATGGCGCCTTGCCTGAAATTGTAGATTTGTTGTGTATGCCTCTACCACGTGTGGTAGTATGTGCGGTGTCTTATAAATTCTTTCCCTAATGGCTTCCTTATAGATATAAAAGTGAATATTTTTGTATAATTGCCTCTCCTTGTGCACAATATGCCACAATTTCACGTGCCTTTTTGTTAAGCATGAATTATTTTTATATAAAAAAAATGTAAGTCTTTCGGCTCCCTCCAAGACACTAATTCTATTAATATAAGCAACCATGTATAGTGAAACTCCATACCTTTATCTTTCGCTTCTCTACAGTCTATTTGGAACTGGTTGAATATGAAAGTTGGCCAACTCATCTTCATGCCTTCGATGCACTTTTCTACCACTGCTATCACTCCTATTGGAAATTGATTTATGTGACACTTTCTCATCAATTTGCAAGATACAAATTTTGTTGTGAACATAATGTAGTCGACATTGATGCTTTCTATGTCGATTTTGTGCACTGCTCTGAACATACCAAAATTCTCCTTCATATTCTTCGACAATGCTTTGTCATTTGACTTTTCTGTAAACAATATTAATGATTCCTCTCCTACTATGGGAAACCTTGTGATCTGCGCAATAAAATCTATATAGATAGACATGAGTATTTACAACCATAGGTATCCACCATGAACGTAACTTAACAAAATCTTCACACATGCATTTATCTTGTTGTTCATACCAAAATGCAGGATCTGTAACAAGGTCAAGATTCCCAATTTTTCCAATCTTGTTACCCATGTATTTGGATCGACTCTAATAAATAACATTTCTTGGTTGATGAATTCCATCAAATATTTGTTTAGGGATAATTTTTCTTGTTTGACCGGTCATGATCTACGAACTTCAGACTCAACACTGCACCTAACATGTCTTCTTCAATTATTAATACTAGTGGAATTTTTGGCTCCATGAGTAGATACTTTTCTTCCTTCTGTCAGTGGACCAACTTCACTAATAACTTCCTTGGTGGTATGTACTCCTTTGGAATGTTGGTTGAACTCAACTCTAATGTTGATGCTCCTGGAAACTCTTCCTATACCGGTACTACTAGTGGCTTACTACATTGTTTCTTTGGTGGTGATGTTGATGTCACTACTTCCTTGGGTGGTGTCATGGTTCTCTGCAACTCTTCTATACAACTAAATTCTTCATCTCTATTCTCCATTCACTTCGCTCTATGCTATCTACTTTTGCATCTCTCTATGATAAATTATTTTTCCCATTCGACCCTTCAATTGATTTTATCCCCTTGTTTCCAACTGTTTCTAAACTCATTCACACCTGAACTTACAGTCTAATCCACTTTCCTTACCATTCATTACTTTCCTTAAAGATTTATTAACTTTGTATCTCCAATAGATTATACATTAGATTTTCCAACCTGTCAAAATACTCTTGTCAATCTTCATTTATGTCTATGCAGTGCCACTACTTCACCTTCATGTTCACTCTTTATATCATGCCCCATCATGGATTGGCTTAAATTCTTTTCTGGATTTCTTCATATGCCTCTATCTCATTTCAACCTTCCTTCTTACACACACGTCCTCCTTGTTTACTTCATCTCTGTGACATTCTATAGTTTAATTGTTTGAAAAATACTTCTATGCTTCCTTCTAACCTTTTGTCTCTTACCTTAGACACTTTTTATTCCATTTTCTTGTTATGATACACTATAATACAAGTTCTATAGTACATGTCATATGTAGTTCAGACTAATGCACAGAAGCACAGTTGTCCCTGTACAGTTTCAACCGACTACCATTAACCAATCCTCCATAATTTCTCCATTTAATTTTTCCAAATGAGAAACACCTACTTATATGATGATCCTTATCACATATGGTCCTAACCAATGCATATGGAACTTCCCTGGATGTTGTACATACTTACTATCATAGAGTAATACTAAGTCTCATGTCTGAAAATTCTTCTGCTTGATATGTCTTTCATGCCAATATTTCTCACAAGCTTTATGAACCTACTGGTGGAAACCTACGGCAAAATGGTTTCCCTCACGTTATACTAGTTATGATAGCATTTTATCCATTGCACCTGAATTTGTAAGCTTTTTCATCACAAAAATGCACAAAATTGGTACTATGAATTCCTTTAGCATAAATAATTCTTATCCATACATCAACCTGAATGGAGTATGTATTTTTAGCTTCTTACTTGTAGTCCTATATGCCCATAATACTTCTAGAATATTCAATTCCCAGTCATTCCAACTTATATTCCAAAAACATTTCAGCACATGTTTCAAGATCTTATTGAAAGCTTCTACTGTTCCATTTTCTTGAGGATGGTATGGTGTACTCTTATGATGATGGATATGAAACTCCTCTATTAACACTAAAATATTCCTATTCAAGAAATGTGTTTCCTAATAACTCATAAGTATCCTTGGGCATCCAAACCATATTACTACATTTTCAAACAAAAATCACACAGTTGTCTTCACGTTGCAGTCTCTGACTAGTTCTTCCTTGGCCCATCTAGTTAAATAGTCTATCACAGTAATGATGTACCTAGCTTTTGATATCCTATATGGTGGATTAATTGGCCCTAAAAAGTACACTTCCCACTTATAGAATGCTTTCAATGCCACTTTTGGAGCTAATGCCATTTCATCTCTCCTGGACAACTTTCCAAGCCTCTAACAAACATCACAACTTTGGCATAATTCCTTAGCATATTTTTGAAGGGTAGGCCACCATAGTCTCGTGTGAAAAATCTTATGAGTTTCTTCCTTTCTTGTATAGTGACCTCCTACAACCCCTTCATGCACCTCTAATAGTACCATATTTCTTTCATGTTCTAATATGCAACATCACATAATATCGTCTATGCCTAACTTGTACAAATTTCCTACTATCAACTAGTAGTCTTCTGCCTTCACTACAAGTTGCTTCTTTTTCACTATTGTAAATTATGGAGGAGATACTCTCATTTTCAAGAACTAAACTATGTCTGAAAAATGGTCATCGATGATATGAATTCCAAATAGGTGTGCATCAAGTAAACTATCATCCAAGTTTCCTACATCTTCTCCTGACAGTATGTGTGACAAGTGATCTAGTCCTAAGTTAAAATTTCTTGGTTTCACGATCACCTTGATTTCATATTCCTAGAACAATAGTATACATCTGCATATTCTTCCCCCTAACACTGGATCTTTAACTAGGTATCTTAGCACAAAATGGTTTGTATGCATCTTAAAGTGAGATCCCAGAAGATAGTGATTGAACTTTTGAAGGAATACACCATGGCCA
>JZKD02S0041301.1:0-10866 GCA_000966675.3 Picea glauca
AAAATGTTTCCTTGGTATATATAGGAGACTAGGAGGTATAATTACAACTAATGGCCTAAAGCCGACATAAATAAAATAACATTACTAATATAATATGCCCCAATTAAGGGGTAGTAATCCAATATTAAGGCTTAACAATATATCCATCTCCTCTTTAAAGGATGTGATATTTGGAGAGATTTTGTCATTCACAATGTGATGTTGGTGAGGAGTTATGTTAGAATGCAATTTTATGATACATTTTGTTTACAAATAAATGTGAATGATCCTAAAAGTGTTGATATTTATCATAGGAAAATCTTAACATACTATAAAAAATTATATATGGATGTATAATTGTCATAGTGTGTATAATGGTGAAATACATACATTCTATGATTCATGTGTGGTGTGATTAAATGTCCCTATATCAAGTATAAATCATCATATGCAAATTTCAAGTTGATTTTCTATCAATGTCCTTAGAACAAGTTTAAGTCATCATATACAAAAGTATAAATGAAGCTAATTTTCTATCAATGTCCTTAGAAGAAGTATAAATCACCATCTACAAAGTTCAAGATGAATTGCTATCAATGTAGCAAGGAAATGTATTTTAAGTGTGATACATCGTGAGAGAGAGAAATTTTGTGTCGCACAAACATAAACTTTTGGCTCATGAAAAAAATGTTTTAGTTGTGATATATCACATCACAGGGAATTTTACTTCCCTGCAATACATAATGTCAATTCAAAGTTCCTATCATAACAATAATGGAAAAACATTGTTAGATTTTTTTTTCAAAAATATTGGCCAAAAAATCCTTTTCACGATGTGTCAAACATAAATTGACCTTGCAATGTGAAAAACCTATCCCGATGTTACAATGTGATGAAAAAAACCTAACATCTCAATGTGATGAATATTAAATAACGTCGCAATGTGACAAACATAACAAAATGTCACGAATATAACTCATCATGGACATGCTTTGAACCAAACCCAATATCGTAATGTGATGAACATATCTCGATGTCACAATGTGACAAACATATCTTGATGTCACATTCAAACATAACCCTTCACCAACATCACATTCTGATGCAATCCAACAAATCCTAACATGACAATGTGAGAAACATTACGTGATGTCGCAATGTGAAGAATATAACGTGACATCACAATGTGTCATACATTACCCAACATCACAATAAGATGAACATTTCCCAACGTCGCAATGTGATGAACACAACCCAACACCACAATGAGTTTAACATATCCCAACGTCGCAAGGTAATGAACATATTCCAACATCGTAGTGAGATGAACATACCCTCACATCACAATATGTGATGAACATAAATCAACGTTGCAATGTGATGAACATATTTAGTGTCACAATGCGGTGTACATAAGATTACGTTAGGATGTGATGAACAAAACCTCATGTCCCAATGTGACAACCTTAAATCGATGTCGCAATGTAACGAACATAACCCGATATTGCAATGTGTTGAACAAAACCTAATTTTGTAATGTTGCAAAGGTATCTCGACATGCCAATCGAACATAACCCGTCACCAACATCACATTGTGATGAAATCCAAGCATAGTAAACTATATTCAATCATGTTCAAACATAGTCAACCATGGTCATCCATTGTCAACCATAGTCAAACATGGTCAACCATGATGAATCATAGTCAAGCACGATCATACATAGTCAACCATGTTCAATCATGGCCACCCATGGTCTTCCATAGTCGACAATGGTCTACCTTGGTCAACGATAGTCCACTACTAATGGAACCATTTTCCATCGATGTGACCATAATGTTACCAAATGTCACAATGTGACAAACATTACTTGGCATATGTAATGTGACAAACATGACCCGACATCTCAATGTTTCATACACTACCCAACATCATAATGCAATCAACATTACCCCATGTTGCAATCTGACAAACACAACCCAACACCATAATTTTTTAAACATAGCCCAATGTCACAATGTAATGAACATAGCCTAACGTTATAGTGAGACAGGCATATCGTAATGTTGCAATGTAAAAAACCTCACCAGACGTCACAATGTGATGAACATATATGAAATCACAATGTGACAAACATAAGATGACATCCAGATGTGATGAACAAAACCAAACGTTGCAATTTCATGACCATAATGTGACATTGTTATGTGATGAACAAAACCTCATGTCCTAGTGTGAACCCCGTAAATTGATGTCGCAATGTGACTAACATAACTTGATGTTGCAATGTATCGAACAAAACCCGATGTCGTAATGTGACAAATATATCTTGACATGGCAATTGAACATAACCCTTCACTAACATCACATTGTGATGAAATCCAACCATAGTAAACTATAGTCAATCATGTTCAAACATAGTCAACTATAGTCAAACATGGTCGCCCATGATCAACCATAGTCTACCATGGTTAGACATCATCAACCATGTTCAATCATAGTCACCCGTGGTCTATATGGTCTTCCATAGTCGACTGTGGTCTATCTTTCTCAATCCTAGTCAACCATTGGCAACCATAGTCAACCATGGTCATCATTTCCAAACATTGTCAACCATGGTCAAGTATATCCTTTCAAGCATAACCATAGTCAACCTTAGTCAAACATAGTCATAAATAGTTTACATTGTCAAACATGGTCAACTATATCCTTTCATTCATAACCATGGTCAACCTTAGTCAAACATAGTCATAAATAGTTTACATTGTCAAACATGGTCAATCGTGGTCAACCATAATCAAACATAACTATCCATAGTCAACCATAATGAACCATGCCATACATAGTCAACCATGGTTACCAATAGTCACCCATGGTCAACATGGTATTCCATAGTAAACTATGGTCTACCCTAGTCAACCATACTCAACCTTAGTCAACAATGGTCAACCATAGGGAACCATGGGAAACCATAGTAAACCGTGGTCAACCATATTAAAAAATGGTCAACATGGTCGACATGATCACCATATTCAATTGATTTCACCCATGGTCAACCATATTCAACTATATCCTTTCATGGAAATCCATAGTAAACCATGGCCAAATATGGTCAGACATACTCTACATTGTCAAATGTGGTCAAACATGGTAAACCACAGTGAACATGCTCAAAACACGGTCAACCATATTGACCCATAATCATCCATATGTTGACCATTGTATTTACCCAAGTCAATATTAAGTTAACCATATTCAACCATACTGAACTAGAGTTGACCATAATCAATGATAGTCAACCAAATTCAACCATGGTAAGATATACACAACCATGTACATCTATTCTCAACAAGGTATACAGGGTCAATATAGTCACCTGTACTCGGTCATGGTGAACCATACAGAAGCCTAAAAGGAGAAAAAAAAATTCATTTCAAGCATGAGGACTTAAGATGGAGCTATGCTAGCTATACTTGCATGCAATTGCTTAGAAAATTAGAATTGACTTTGATAATATATATCATTACATAATTTCATTTGATAATGTGTGCTCGTCATAAATTTGCTTATAATTTTCTTTGCTAATATGTGCTCATCATATATTTGATGTTGAATACAAAGAACATGGAGTTGAACTTGTGACCTCTTAGGAGGAAAGACATGTTCTTAACAACTAGGCCCACTCAATTTATTTCACTTGAATTGGATATTAAAATATTTTATTTATGGCTGACATTGAAATATTTTTTTGTTATTAATATTTTTTAAATTATTAGGTGTCAAATCCATGTTGAACATAGAAGGAATTACATATCTCTCGCATAGTGGTTAAAGAAAGCGCCTTTTGAGACAACAAGTGTAACCAATCAATTGGCTATTTATACTTTAAAATTTAAATACAAATGTAAAAATTGTCAAAGTTGTTGGATTACTGAGAGGGGGGTTGAATCAGTAATAGCGTAATTATAATTATTTTTCTTCATATGTTATATCAATGTAGAATTATTATCCAATAATGAACAATAAGAAATAAACAATCACACACATACACAGTACACCAGTGTTTTACATGGAAACCCAAATCGGGAGAAAACCAAAGAATGTTTTTTCTTATATGTCTTGAAGAATTATATTCATTGGAAGCACCAACTTCCTTTGTTTTCTAGCTACAACTGGAAGGAGGCTCCAACCCCCTAGTTTTTTAGGCTACAACCTGAGGGAAGATCCAACTCCCCAATTCTCTGGCTACAACCAGAAGGAGGCTACAACCCCCTATGTTCTCTGGCTACAACCGGAAGCTGGCTACAACCACCTATCCTTTCCCCATCCAACCGCCCTAAAGTAGAAGTAGAATGATGGAACCACTGTCAACCTGCCATTGTGAGATATATTGTTTTACAACTGTATCAACCTGTACCACTACCCTGTATCCAATCTGTACAACTACCCTGTAATCAAACCGTACCTAAACTGAACATGTATCTACAAAAATACAATAGATACGCGACCTTTAGTGATGCAACCCACGTATGTACGCAGCCTATCTATTATGCAGCCCGTGTATGCCTTCTAAAACTAGGGTTTCCTTTCACTTGAAAACTTTTGACCCTCTATAACTTCTTTCACATATATCTGTAACCTGTCACTGTATCCAGACTGTAACTGTAACATGTGCATGCATCCTCATACATAACCTCTACTCAAGGCAAGTATGTATCTCTCTATTCATGTGCCATATAGGTATGTGTCATCATGAACAAGTATAATATCCCTCACATGATCTTAGTCATGAACCCCTTTCTGATATTCAATTTCTCAATACATCAATAAATACAATATCTCAACCATGTACCATAAAAAATCTTAGCCATATGCCAAGAAATACAACATGTGCCTCAACAAGAAGTATCCATGATAAATATACCAACACTGTATTTCTATAGATCTAACTTATACAGAAGATCCCATGTAGCCACTAGTCTCTCTAGGGAGAATCCTCAAATCTCCATTTCCATTCCTCATGCATACATCAAAATCCAACTATTCATAGAAATAAGACATACCCTTTGAACCAATGGATGGATCTGATGTATCTGAGCACTCTAGACCTTCCTCGGAGCTTGATCTCAGAATCTAGAACCTCTGCACCTTCATCTTCTCAAGTTTCATGACTTTTTCAACATATACTCACTCTATACAAAGTCAACTGGCGTACATACTCACCCTATACACAACCAACCCACGTATACCTTCATTGTATACACACCCTATACACAGAAAACCCGTGTATGCATCATAAAATGGAGTTTTCTGTAAATCTGAGAATTTGGCCGTCAACCCTTCGTGCTACCTCAGACGTTCGCTACTTCAAATGTATCCACAAGTATTTACAAGCTTTACACAAGAAAATAGATATAAAAAATGTATGAGTGTGTGTTTAATGAGTGAGATTTGCCTCTTATTTTTATCTTCATGTAGCCTTACACTTTCCTTATTTTAGGGCTTCTTTATTTAAAATAATTTCTTTTGCAAAGCAGTTTGACCCTTGGGGGATTCTATAAGACTTATGAGGGGTTCTCCAACTTCGTATAGTCATAACTCTCTAACTGTGAGGAGTTATGTGACATTCCACATACCACAGGAAATGGCATGACAAGCACTATCTATCTAGGATAGTTTCTCTGACAAATTCACTGTCCTTCAACTCATTATTCCATAATTAAGCATGGGTTCTCTTACTCTGCAAAGCATCTTCTTGTGAGGGCTTTCACCATAAGGGGACCACTTTGGAGTTCATCCATATTTACTTCTTATCAACCATGATGAGACAATAAAACAATCTTGGGTCCATTACCCAAACCTTTGTGCTGCGGGGCTTTCTTCAAGGGTTGACATCAATGACAACCAACCTTTATCAATAATCTCCCCCTTTTGCATTGATGGAAACACTCTGATGCAATATTGAAATCATATCACTCATGCTCCCTCTGGAACCATGCCTTTGTCCTTTGCATTTGATAAATCTGCTCCCCCTGGAACCATGCCTCTGTCCTCTGCATCTAATAAAAACTCCCCCCCTGTTTCATCAATGCCAAAGGTATCTTTCCATCTGGGGCTGCTTCCCCTGACTGAAATGTCCTCTTAAGGTGCTTCCTTGTTTAAATCTAAGACATATAAGATAAGCATTCAAAAAGCATTCATTTTGGAGTAGAAATAACTCCAAGTCTTTGGTGAAGATATTCAATGGCTTCCCGTGGAAGTGGTTTTGTAAATATATCTGCCACTTGTTCTTTTGTGCCCACATACTCAACTCTGATAGTCTTTTTTGCAACCTACTCCCATAGAAAATGACACTTGATTGGAATGTGCTTCACCTTGGAGTGCATCATTAATTTTTTCGAGATACTGATGGCGCTTGTATTAGCACAATAGATAGGAATGGGCTCATCATACTCAACCTGTATATATGTCAGAGTTTGTTTCATCCAAAGAACCTGTGTACAACATGATGTTGTTGCAGTATACTCTGCCTCGGTTGTAGATAAAGATATTGATGATTTTTTCTTTCTTATCCATGATACTAAACACTCACCCAAGTAGAACGTTGCTCCACTGGTGCTTCGTCGGTCAGCAATACAACCTGCCCAAGCTGCATCTGTGTAGGCAATAAGTGATAGATCCTTTCCTTTTGGATATCATAATTCAAACTCTTTTGTTCCTTTGAGATATCTGAAAATCCTCTTTACTACTAATACATGTGATTCCTTTGGTGTTGCTTGAAATCGTGCCACCTGTCCAACTACCTGCATTAGATCTAGTCTGGATGTTGTCGCATATAGTAGGCTTCCAATCATTGACCTGTATTGCCTCTGATCTGTAGAATTCGAATCATCATCTTTGATCAACTTGCAACTGGTTTGCATGGGAGTGATAACTGGTTTGCAATCTTCTATTCCAGACTGCTTTAGCATTTCTTTGATATACTTGGTTTGAGAAATGAAAATTCCTTGGTTTCTTTGATGTATCTGAAGTCCCAAAGAGAAGGATAGTTCTCTAAGTAATGAAATTTCAAATTCATTTTGCATATCTTTTGCAAATTTCTGGCTTAACCTGTCATTATCACTACCAAAAATAATATCATCAACATAAACTTCAATTAATAAAATATTACCTTGACTTACCTTGATGTAGAGGTTATTGTCTGCACTTCCTTTTCTAAACCTTGCCTGCTATAGATACTTATCCAATCTAGACTATCATGCTCTAGGAGCCTTTTTTAGACCATACAGGGCCTTCTTTAATTTACACAAATAATTTGTTTTCTCTGACAACTAAAATCCTTCTGGTTGTTCAATCTAGAATTCTTCTTCAAGTTCCCCATTTAGAAAAGATGATTTTACGTCCATCTGATATAATTTAACATTTTTAGATCATGCATAAGCTAAAAGCAAACGAATTGATTCCATTCTAGCAACTGGGGAAAATGTCTCTTCAAAGTCGATTCCTTCAATCTGTGCATATCCTTTACATACCAATTTAGTTGTGTTCCTTGTCACATGTCCATCTTCATTCAATTTATTACTGAAAACCCATTTTGTACTGATCACATTCTTATTCTTTGGTATTGGAACCAATTCCCAAGTGTCATTTTTCTCTATTTGATCCAATTCTTCATCCATGGCCTTAGTCCAAAATTCATCCTTGTTGGCTTCTTCAAAATAGTTTGGTTCAATTGTAGATAAGAGTGCCAAGTGTGCTTGTTCTAGTGAACATAGTTTTCTTCTAGTCTCAACTCCTGCATCTTTGTTCCCAATAATTTGATCTGAAGGATGATTCTTTTGTACTCATTTACTGGGTGTCTTTGGAGACACTTGTTGAACTTGCTCTTATGCTTCTCTTAGATTCTCTTCATCTTCCTCTTCTACTTATTTTTCATCTTCTTCTTCGAAAAGTTGTTCCATTGATTTGTTTTCTTCTTACTTTGATTCTAGTTTGCCTGTTTCATCAATTGTTACATTGATGCTTTCCACAAATTTGTTTAATATTAGATTGTAACACTTGTATACTTTCCTTGTACTTGAGTAACCAACAAGTATTCCTTTGTCCACATGAGAGTCAAACTTTCCCATTCTTCCATCTTCTCTTTTGATGTAGCATTTNCAAAAAGCATTCATTTTGGAGTAGAAATAACTCCAAGTCTTTGGTGAAGATATTCAATGGCTTCCCGTGGAAGTGGTTTTGTAAATATATCTGCCACTTGTTCTTTTGTGCCCACGTACTCAACTCTGATAGTCTTTTTTGCAACCTACTCCCATAGAAAATGACACTTGATTGGAATTTGCTTCATCTTGGAGTGCATCATTGGGTTTTTCGAGATACTGATGGTGCTTGTATTAGCACAATAGATAGGAATGGGCTCATCATACTCAACCTATATATATGTCAGAGTTTGTTTCATCCAAAGAACCTGTGTACAACATGATGTTGTTGCAATATACTCTGCCTCGGCTGTAGATAAAGATATTGATGATTTTTTCTTGCTTAGCCATGATACTAAACACTCACCCAAGTAGAATGTTGCTCCACTAGTGCTTCGTCGATCATCAATACAACATGCCCAATCTGCATCTGTGTAGGAAATAAGTGATATATCCTTTCCTTTTGGATACCATAATCCAAACTCTTTTGTTCCTTTGAGATATCTAAAAATGCTCTTTACTTCTAATACATTTGATTCCTTTGGTGCTACTTGAAATTGTGCCACCTGTCCAACTACCTGAATTACATCTGGTCTGGATGTTGTCGCATATAGTAGGCTTCCAATCATTGACCTGTATTTCCTCTAATCTGTAGAATTTGAATCATCATCTTTGCTCAACTTGCAACTGGTTTGCATGGGAGTGATAACTGGTTTGCAATATTCCATTCTGAACTTCTTTAATATTTCTCTGATATACTTGGTTTGAGAAATGAAAATTCCTTGGTTTCTTTGACGTATTTGAAGTCCCAGAGAGAAGGTTAGTTCTCTAAGTAATGAAATTTCAAATTTGTTTTGCATATCTTTTGCAAATTTCTGGCTTAACCTGTCATCATCACTACCAAAAATAATATCATCAACATAAACTTCAATTAATAAAATATTACCTTGACTTACCTTGATGTAGAGGTTGTTGTCTGCACTTCCTTTTCTAAACCCTACCTGCTACAAATACTTATCCAGTCTAGAGTACCATGCTCTAGGAGCCTGTTTTAGACCATACAGGGCCTTCTTTAATTTACACACATAATTTGTTTTCTCTGACAACTGAAATCCTTCTGGTTGTTCAATCTAGAATTCTTCTTCAAGTTCCCCATTCATAAAAGATGATTTTACATCCATCTGATATAATTTAACATTTTTAGATCATGCATAAGCTAAAATCAAATGAATTGCTTCCATTCTAGCAACTGGGGCAAATGTCTCTTCAAAGTCGATTCCTTCAATCTATGCATATCCTTTACATACCAATCTAGTTGTGTTCCTTGTCACATGTCCATCTTCATTCAATTTATTCCTGAAAACCCATTTTGTGTTGATCACATTCTTATTCTTTGGTATTGGAACCAATTCCCAAGTGTCATTTTTCTCTATTTGATCCAATTCTTCATCCATGGCCGTATTCCAAAATTCATCCTTGCCGGCTTCTTCAAAACAGTTTGGTTCAATTGTAGATAAGAGTGCCAGGTGTGCTTGTTCTAGTGAACAGAGTTTTCTTCTAGTCTCAACTCCTGCATCTTTGTTCCCGATAATTTGATCTGAAGGATGATTCTTTTGTACTCATTTACTGGGTGTCTTTGGAGACACTTGTTGAACTTGTTCTTATGATTCTCTCGGATTCTATTCATATTCCTCTTCTACTTCTTTTTCATCTTCTTCTTCGAAAAGTTGTTCCATTGATTTGTTTTCTTCTTCCTTTGATTTTGGTATGCCTGTTTCATTAATTGTTACATTGATGCTTTCCAAAAATTTGTTTAATATTAGATTGTAACACTTGTATACTTTCCTTGTACTTGAGTAAACAACAAGTATTCCTTTGTCCACACGAGAGTCAAACTTTCCCATTCTTCCATCTTCTCTTTTGATGTAGCATTTGCTTCCAAAAACTCTGAAGTGTTTCACATTTGTTGGTCTTCCTTTCCATAGCTTGTAGGGGGTTTTATCAATGTTGTTTCTGAGCATTACTCTGTTTTGAATGTGAAATGTTGTATGCACTGCCTGTGTCCAAAATATATCTGTCAATTTAGAATCCATTATCATTGTTCGATCCATTTCCTGTATTGTCTTGTTCTTTCTTTCAACAACTCCATTCTGTTGAGGTGTCCTAGCAATGAAGAATTGCCTTTTTATTCCATGACTACTGCAGTAGTCCATAAATTCCTTTGAAGTGAAATCTCATCCATTATCAGATCTCAAGCATTTGATTCTTGAATCCATCTCATTTTCAACCATTTTCTTGTAGATCTTGAAATTTTCAAAAGATTCTGACTTGTTCTTGAGAAAGCAAGCTGCAATCATTCTTGTATAATCATCAACTAATAACATAAAGTATCTCTCACCTTTTAATCTCTTTGTTGTAGTTGGTCCAACTATATCAGTGTGCACAATTTCCAGTGGTCTTGTTGTTGAATATTCCTTTGATTTGAACCTGGTCCTTGTTTGCTTTCCTTGTTGACAATGATTGCATAAAGTGTTGGTTGGTTTCGTGATCTCGGGCATTTCTCTTTCTGCTTCTCGTTTGCTAACTTTGACAAGGTTATCAAAATGCATGTGACCCATTCTTCTGTGCCATAGCCAACTTTCATCTTCCTTTCCTAGACAACACTTTTCATTTCCAATTTCACTTAACACA
>JZKD02S0041345.1:0-12423 GCA_000966675.3 Picea glauca
TGATGTATTGTGTGACTTCTCGTAGTCTCAACCTAGCCTAGGAATCCCTTTCCTGGGTGGATTTTAGTCCCACCTCAGGGGTGACCCACTACTAAGAGTGATGAGAAGCATGGTCTAAGGCTGGGAGTTTCATGGAAGGTCTGCACGCAATTGGTGGAAATCAATTAAAATATAAGTATCAATTGTGTTAATGTCACATATTGTGTTAAAGTAATCGTGTTTGCTTGTGTTTGCTTGTGTTTGCTTGTGTTAATGTCACATATAATAATTTCTTGTGTTTGTTGCATGTATGTTTTACAGTTAATTCTGCAAGGATTTGTGTTGTATAAAAATGTCTATGTCTATTTAAATTTGCATTATAAATGTATGTTAATAGAAAGTAGATGTTGTTTTAATTTAATAAGTCTGATATTTTCCACAAATATAAAAGCAAGTGGTTCTATGAGGTAGCATGGTCCGACTTAGGTGGTTGGGGGTGTTACAATGGGAATATATCGTCGAATTTATGGTTCTACAACCCAAAACCTCTCTATGAGGGTATCCTCTAATATTGGGACAACCATGGTTTGCCACTACCGATTCCTACATCAGTTGTCGGAGAAGATACATGACCATTTCCCATGGGACATCCGCCAAACCATTAACCCTCTACCCTCCTACTAAACCTAGCATAGACTTAGAAACACCACTTTGGGTTTATGGAGAAGAGAGTGATGAAGAAGGAGAATCCCATCAAGTCCTCTCCATAGATCAATACCTAGCCATAAGAGATAAAATATAGAATGATGAAATCAATGATTTTATAGCCTCTTCCTCTTCCTCAGGAAACAAACATCTTATTGAGAATATTATAAAACCAAATATTAGGTGTCTTTAGCCTCAACAATAATTTCACCCATCGATCATGAACCTGCACAAGAAAAAGATCAAGGATCCCTTATAGAAACCATAGAAATTGGCCTAGGAAAAACCTTGAAAATCAACCGAGGGCTAACCAAAAAAAAAAAGGAGCAATTGGTTAAAGTGCTACAATAGCATAGTGATGCCTTCGCCTCGGATTAATCTGACATGAAGGGAATCCATCGGACATCCTGACCTATGCACACATCATATATATATTAAGAAAGGATCCAGACCCATTCGTTAACCTTAGTTTCAGTTGAACTCGACAATGAAAGACACAGCCAAAGAAGAGTTAAAGAAATTGCTTACAACTAACTTCATATATCCCATTTCTGATAGCCAATGGGCTCCCCTCTTTTCATGGTACCAAAGAAAATAGTAAATGGAGAATTTGTGTATATTATAGAGAACTAAATAAAGAAACACATAAAGATTTCTTCCCATTTCCATTTATCGACCATGTCCTAGACACATTAGTAGGAAATACTTATTTTTATTTCCTCGATGGATTCACTGGATACAACCAGATCCAAATCACCCCTGAATATCAAGAGAAAATAACGTTCACTTGTCCTTGGGGAACATTTTCCTAAATTTCATGTTCTACCATTTGGGTTATGCAATTCCCCCGCCACCTTTCAACGAGTTGTTATAGGTATTTTATCTGATCTAGTTCATGATTCCATAGAAATATATATGGAATATTTAACAACATATGAGGATGAATTTGATGAGGCATTAACCAATCTGGAAAATAAGTTAATAAGGTGAAAAGAGTCAAATGTTTCCCTCAGTAATGAAAAGTGTTTTATGATGTAAACTAATGGAATTATATTAGTACATCACATCTCAGAGAAAGGTATCAAGTCAATCTAGAAAAAATAGAGGTAATACTAAAATTCCCAACTCCAACTTTGAAGAAGGAGGTATGAATCTTTATAGGACATGTTGGTTATTACAGTAGATTTATTGAAAAAATTTCATGTATTGCTCATTCATTATTTGCTTTACTTAACAAAAACATTGAGTTTGTATGTATAGATACACACCATCATGCACTTGATGAATTGAAAGTCAAAGTATCTAAATATCTCGTACTAAGAGGTCATGATTGGACCCTCCCATTTCACATGTCCATAGATTCCTCAGACACCACTATCGAAGTCATTCTCAAACAACTCAAAGGAATAGACACATATGCAATTTACTATGTCAATAAGAATCTCTTGCCTACATAATTGAACTATATGGTAACTGAAAAAAGAGTTTTTTGTTGTTATTCATGCAATAAACAAGTTTAGACACTACATTACTGGATATCCTATAATCTTACATACTGATCCTACTGCTACCAAATATTTAATGAACAAACCAATCACCAATGGAAAAATCACTAGATGGTTTCTTTTATCGCAAGATTTTGATATTACCATCCTAGATAAACCAAGAAAATATAATTTAGTTGTTGACTTCCTTTCGACAATAACATCTAATGAGAATGAACCTCCAATACAATATTTTTTTCCAAATGAACACCTCTTTGCAGTGTCTACTAACTCATTGTGGTTTGTAGACATTGCTAACTTTTTTTCTGTAGGAAAACTTTTGCATCAGTTGATCCCAAATAATGACAAAGTATAGTCAGGAAAAGTGAAATATTTTCATGGATTGATGGATGCCACTTTTACACTGGGCCTAATTTGATTATCAAAAGATGTGTACGAGAGGACAAAGTCCATGAAATACTAAAATCTTGTCATGATGGGATATGTGGGGGCCACTTTGCAGATAAAATAACTGGGTACAAGGCACTCCACCAAGGGTATTATTGGCCCACACTTTTCATATATGCCAAAGAGTATGTGAACAGGTGTGACAATTGTCAATGCATGGTTAGACTCGTACAAGAAGATGAAATGTCACTACAACCACATATGGTGTTATAACCTTTTGAAAAATGGGCCATTGATTTTGTTGGACCAATAAATCGCCCTTCCCATCGAAACTCCTACATCCTTGTTTGTACAAACTATGTTACAAAATGGATGGAGGAAAAATCACTTTCAGCAACAACTGAACAAGAAGTAGTGGAGTTTCTCCATGAAGATATCTTTGTAAGGTTCATAATACCATGAGAGAACCCAATTCACATCACAACTTTTCATAGACCTGATGGACAACTACAAAATCAAGAACGTAGTAATAACACCATATCACCCATAGAAAAATGGACAAGTAGAGGGGAGTAATAAGATCCTTGAGTAAATTATCACTAAAACCATCATATTACACCTCAAGTGATGGGATATCCAGCAATACTGAGAGAGGGGGGTGAATCAGTATTGCCTACTTTTTTCTTTTAACTTCATCCACATTAAGCACACACATTAATTATTTAATTTAAGAAATATATGATGAACAAAATAATCTTATGAACACAATATTTTATCTTAGAACCCAACAAGGAAAACCACCAACTCCTTTCTCATTAATAAAAAGTTCTTTTACAAAACTGTTTTCAAGCTACAACTTGATGGAGAGAAATTCCCCAAGTTTCTTCAGTTACAAATGAAGGGATGATGCCACGCCCCATTTACGAGCTACAACTGGAAGGATGCACCCACACCTTTATTCACTAGCACCAACTGGCAGGAGGCTTCGACCCCCTGTTTAGTCAGCCACAACTAACAACGAAGCACCAACTCCCTCTGTTCACCAGCACCAACTGGAAGGAGGCTACGACCCCCTGTTTAGTCAGCTACAACTGACAAGGAAGCACCAACTCCCCTGTAGGATCCAACTGGCCCTTGCACCACCCAACCACCCTTAGTTTATAATTCAATTCATTCTCTTCTGTACTTCATTGAATTTGACTCATACAGCCATTGTTGTATTTCTACTTGTCTGCTGCAACCTTTGCTTGTATGGTCTTTTGTATCAAGTATTGGATTGCATAACTGCTGCTCTGTCTTCTTCTGTTCTTGATCTTCAATAAGACATTGACATGCACCTTAGAACAAAGAGTTCTTCATATTGGACTCTTCTCTTGTTCTTGATATTCTAATATGAATCACAGAGACACATCCTTCTCACCACTTTTTCTCGTTTATATAATATTCAAACTGTGTGAAATTTAAAACATCGTGTCCCTTTATTTGAACCATTGTACCTTTTCATTTAAAATGATAATTAAACTTTAATTAATATCATTTTTCCTTTTTACTCTTTATTCATATTTTCATGATTTATTCTCTTTTAATCATGACTGTGTATTGGTTCATTTTTGTCATGAGTTGATCACAGACATGGATCAACTCATTAGATTGTACTCATGTTACTACTACATTCTCAGTTCACAAACAAACCATATTCGACCATTTATCGATTCCCTGTATTGTTCTGGTGCAACTCTCTGTCAAATTAAATATGTATGAGGCGCTCCCTTCAAACCATTTCATATGACCGTGTCATACATAACCATGGGCTTTAGAAACTATAGTGACATCCCTTTAAAACTCTTATAGCATATGACCAATGACAGTGACCTCGCGCTTAGGCAATATGAGCTCCTGAGCGTTTATCGTTCCAACGGTCACGATTCAATTTCCTAACGATATGGACGACTGACGGGATTTCGAAACTTTTCCCTTCGAGTCATCGTGAATTTCAATATTACAAAACTCACGATCACAAAATCACCGAAACAATTGGACAGTTCATATTCCCCACTGAGATGGACAATTGTCAGAGTTTCAACACTTTTCCATTCAGGTCTTCATTACATCCAACCTTTCAAAAACTATCGATTATGATATTGTCGATTACATCTTGAAATCATACGACCAACTACGGTGACTAGGTGCTAGACCGAACACATGCTTTGAGTGATTTATTAGAGTCAACGGTCATGATTCAATCACCCACTAATATGGACGACTGTCGGGATTTCGACGCTTTGCCCATTGAGTCTTCATGACCTCCAATAGTTTAAAAATCTCGATTATGATATCGATAAAACGATCAGACGGCTCACATTACATCTCTGAACTAGATCAATGATTAGTGTTTAATCCTTACACTATCCTTCCACTTTTGTAGATCAATGGCTATGACTTAATCATGTATTCAGATGGATGGTTGTCGTAATTTCGGGATTCTTGTTGTGACGTAACTTACTGACATCTCTTGTTGATGTGTCACAAGCCTATTAGCTGCCATGGTTCATTCATATTCGTGATTTTCACATACCTGAAATGATGTATCAACTTGACACTTGTCAGTGTCTTACTATTCCACGTGTCCTTGTTGACGTGGTTCACTGACCCACAGCCCTGATCCAACAATATTCGTTATGTACTCCAAATCGACGGTCCTTATCTTATCATGATTTTGCATTTTGGCATTCTTGTGATGAAGGGTCTTGACACTCCATGTTGCAAGCGTCGAAATAGTTCTTGGTTGCAATAGCTCCTTCCCTTCTCGTGACCATTGTGTTAGAATATAATGGATGTATTTGTTTTACCATTGATAATATCACTATTGTCACCCAACCATAGGCCGAAGCCACCCTCCGAGCACCTTAACCTTGACAGAGAATCAGTCTGGAAGAAAACCCTAGGCTAGATAGCCAAACAAAGGGTAGCGCACCTTTCTCTAAGGATAGTGCAACAACAAGAGCTGATCAGATAGTCCAAACCTTAGACAAGAGATAGTCCAAGCCAAAACCGAAATCTACTAGCTGCAACAGCTGCAACAACTCTCCTCCAAACTTGCACAAAAACTGGGCAACTTCAGTGCGCACAAGTGTTTCTCTACAATTCTGAGAATGCCTGCCAGAATGAAGACTAGCCTCTTGTATTTATACTAATTATGGCTAACTACCTGGGCCGACTTCTCATTCTGGGTATCTGTTTGTTCAGTATATATTATTTCTTCTGGCGGACTTCTTCTCTTGGAGGCTAATAACCTAATACAAATTATCCTCTTGAGCTGACATGTCTTCTAGGGTTATTAGCAAACTCATTAGGGTTTCTTCTTGCTTCCTAGAATATTCTATTCTCATCACATTTACATGTGGAGGAAAATTCCTCCTGCAACTACCATAATATCAACACTCCCTCCTAGCTAGGGAGGTATTACAGGTAATGGTCTTGAGCACAAACATACCATTCACCCGGTAGCATCAACATAATTGTATAGACTCTCTCATGACTAGATCATGAGCACCATCATCACCATCAGTGTCATCAGCTGCATCATCTCTCAAAACCATACTCTATCTGAGTAACCAGATATGATTCTCACTCCACATAGTGACACAAGAGCCATTCTTTTAATCTAGAAGAGTAAATGTTCTAAACCATTTTCTATCTGGGAAATCCTTGTTCATTGATCATCCATCTAGTTGATAATCATTTTCAATACCACTAATAGTCTTCAAGGCAATCAGAACAATATCATTCAATAGAACACAATTGTGTCTATCCCTAGTAGTACACAACTACAATTTAGTGGTACACTACCACACCAAGTAGCACACAGGTACTTTATCAAACAGTGAAACACATTCACCACAGTAGTATACATCTACTGTCTAGAGACATACGGTCTTCATAACAATCATCTGATATCAACCTGTATAGAAACAATGTTATCATATAAACTGAATCATATGGTCCATTCTTCCACTCACTTTTGTGATATCTAGAAGAGAGTCTACCCTTAGAAGGTCAAAAATCAATGATGATCTATCTGGACTATTCTTCACAAGCAAGGAAGAATAACTTTTCTAATTTATGAGCCTAGACCATTCCCCACCCTGGGCCATTCCTCTGACACTAAACAAAGTGTAACCTGGAGAGAATGAATCTGCCCTAAGGAATGTCTGTCCCTAATTGTTGAACCTGGACCGTTCCCCACCCTGGGCCATTCCTCCAAAACTAAACAAAGTGCAACCTGGAGAGAATGAATCCACCCTAAGGAATGATTGTTCGGACCATTTCCAAATGGAAATGACTATCCTGCACCAACCTCCAAAACGAACCATTCCCCATGTTAACCACAATGGGAAATCATTATCCGGCGAGGCGGGCCAGTCTTCTTGAGTAACCCTCAAGAAGAGAGACTACCCTAGACCACTCCCCATGTTAACCATAATGGGAAGTCGTTGTCTATGGTACACCAGAAATCCATCGAACCATTTTCATTGTGAAAATGACTGTTCGATCTGGACCATTTTCTAAACTAGAAAATGTCTGTCTGTCAGAAATCTCAATCCACTTTCCGAGATAGAAAGAAGCTTCTCATCCTGGACCATTTTTCGAACTGAAAAATGAATGTCCATCAATCAGTGCTCCCTCCCAACCTGAGAGTCATCTCTTCCTTTTTCAATAAGGATTTTTTCTCCATGAGCTCCAGCTTGAGTACACAAACTCTTTCATCTTGAATAGAATATTTTCCAAAGTGTCTACTTATCTTCTCATATGTGGAGATATATATATGAGAACCAATTTCTCCTTTCTGGACTTCATCATGGATAATGTAATGCTTGATTTCAAATGTACTTTGGTCCGGAACACTGGTTTTCTCTGAAGGCTTCATGTAGTTCTGATCAATAAAGTATATCATTTTTGGATTCTTCTTTTGGTTCCCGCTAGCTCACAACATCGTGGCAAGGTTCAAACTGGAACATATTCATGTGGCACTTCTTCTGTCATCGTGAGATCTTTTTCATGGATTGGCAATACATCATCCTGATCTTCTGAGTAATCATTCTGATAAAATATCTCTGTTATAGAAAATCTTCACCACACTTCTGTTGTGCATTGGAGGTTCTCTACCAAGTTATCTTCTTCTATTTGCATACAAGGGTCTCTTTCTGGTATGCCTCAAAGTCTTGAGGTTGTTCTTCATACTCTCTTTTTTCAATTGCTCAGGAGAACAGTCTTTGCATTCATCTTGATGTAGAACTCTGACCCATGGATATTGCGGATGATATAATGACTCATGTAGAGGTATGTCTAGTTTACTTGAGCAAGTGGTCATAATAGTCTTGTCCCTCCATCTGGGAGAACCTCTAGTTATGGATCTTGCAATGCTTGCATATATACATTGTTTTTCATTACAACTTTTAGTTCCTTTGCTTGATTGCTTTTAGTGAGTTCATATCAGGCTGGTAATCTTGTGATTCTTTATACAGTGACTGGTTGTTCTGGATTTTCTTTCTTTCTTGGAATCTTCATGTTTCTCTTTATCTCTTGGTTCCATGGAGTTTCTTATAGGTTCCATGCCCTAAATATTCCACTTATTTCTTTCATCATAGGATAACGGATGTGGATGGACAGCCAGGGATACTTTAAGGCTTCTCTTCGAAGAAGACTTCTTCTAAGTTCGAACTGAACATGTACTGCTTTTTCATGGCTGCTACCATGGATATATACTTCATCATCTTCAATGGATCATAGGATTTGCTCCCTCCTAATCCTTTCTTCATGTATGAATGCATGCTCTTATTTTTGGTGATATATAATTGGCTCCCTCCATCTAGGAGAGTCCACGCTTTTGTCTACATCCTTATTCCCTTCTGCAAAGTGTTATAAGTCTTTCTTCAATTTCTTCTTGATTGCTGACTTCTTTCTGTCTTTGCTTCTTCTAAGTCTCTTCAGGATTGATTCTAATTTTGGCTTATCTTGTAATAGCTTCCACATGATTTGTTTGATGTATTTCATCCTTTCATGTGTATTATCTGACTTGTATAATGATATCAATCCTTATCTTGTTGGTCTTCCATAAGTATAGTTCTTCTTGGAACATATTATCTTCTAAGAGATAGATATACAAGATATGTATAAGAACTAAGAAGAGTATTCTTACCTTCAGAAGAAGAAGTCTCTTTCATCCTACTTAGTCTTCTTTGTAGGTTCCTTTTCTTCAACAACTGATGCTTCATGTTTCTCCTTCCTTTTCTTTAGCTCGGGGCAATGATTCTTGTAGTGACCATAGTTTTGACAGTTGAAGCATTGTATTTCTGAAATATCTTTCTCTTGATTTGGCTTCCTCCTTGAACCAAGCTTCCTTTTGTTCCTAAAATTCTTGAATCTTGTTGTGAAGGCTTGATCATCNTTGTCATGATGGGATATGTGGGGGCCACTTTGCAGATAAAATAACTGGGTACAAGGCACTCCACCAAGGGTATTATTGGCCCACACTTTTCATATATGCCAAAGAGTATGTGAAAAGGTGTGACAATTGTCAATGCATGGTTAGACTCATACAAGAAGATGAAATGTCACTACAACCACATATGGTGTTATAACCTTTTGAAAAATGGGCCATTGATTTTGTTGGACCAATAAATCTCCCTTCCCGTCGAAACTCCTACATCCTTGTTTGTACAAACTATGTTACAAAATGGATGGAGGAAAAATCACTTTCGGCAGCAACTGAATAGGAAGTAGTGGAGTTTCTCCATGAAGATATCTTTGTAAGGTTCATAATACCATGAGAGATAGTGTTTGATGGAGGAACCCAATTCACATCACATCTTTTCATAGACCTGGTGGACAACTACAAAATCAAGAATGTAGTAACAACACCATATCACCCATAGAAAAATGGACAAGTAGAGGGGAGTAATAAGATCCTTGAGGAAAACATCACTAAAACCATCATATTACACCTCAAGTGATGGGATATCTAGAAATACTGAGAGAGGGGGGTGAATCAGTATTGCCTACTTGTTTATTTAAACTTCATCCACATTAAGCACACACATTAATTATTTAATTTAAGAAATATATGATGAACAAAATACTCTTATGAACACAATATTTTATCGTGGAACCCAACAAGGAAAACCACCAACTCCTTTCTCATTAATAAAAAGTTCTTTTACAAAACTGTTTTCAAGCTACAACTTGATGGAGAGAAATTCCCCAAGTTTCTTTAGTTACAAATGAAGGGATGATGCCACACCCCATTTACCAGCTACAACTGGAAGGATGCACCCACACCTTTATTCACCAGCACCAACTGGTAGGAGGCTTCGACCCCCTGTTTAGTCAGCCACAACTAACAACGAAGCACCAACTCCCTCTGTTCACCAGCACTAACTGGTAGGAGACTACGACCCCGTGTTTAGTCAGCTACAACTGACAAGGAAGAACCAACTCCCCTGTAGGCTCCAACTGGCCCTTGCACCACCCAACCACCCTTAGTTTATAATTCAATTCATTCTCTTCTGTACTTCACTGAATTTGACTCATACATCCATTGTTGTATTTCTACTTATCTGTTGCAACCTTTGCTTGTATGGTCTTTTGTATCAAGTATTGGATTGCATAACTGCTACTTTGTCTTCTTATGTTCTTGATCTTCAATAAGACATTGGCATGCACCTTAGAACAAACAGTTCTTCATATTGGACTCTTCTCTTGTTCTTGATCTTCTAATATGAATCATAGAGACACATCCTTCTCACCACTTTTTCTCGTTTATATAATATTCAAACTGTGTGAAATTTAAAACATCTTGTCCCTTTATTTGAACCATTGTACCTTTTCATTTAAAATGATAATTAAACTTTAATTAATATCATTTTTCCTTTTTATTCTTTATTCATATTTTCATGATTTATTCTCTTTTAATCATGAATGTGTATTGGTTCATTTTTGTCATGAGTTGATCATAGACATGGATCAACTCATTATATTGTACTCATGTTACTGCTACATTCTCAGTTCACCAACAGACCATATTCGACCATTTATCGATTCCCTGTATTTTTCTGGTGTAACTCTCTGTCAAATTAAATATGTATGAGGTGCTCCCTTCAAACCATTTCATATGACCGTGCCATAAAAAACCATGGGCTTTAGAAACTATAGCAACATCCCTTTAAAACTCTTATAGCATATGACCAATGACAATGACCTCGCACTTAGGCAATATGAGCTCCTGAGCGTTTATCGTTCCAATGGTCACGATTCAATTTCCTAACGAGATAAATGACTGACGGGATTTCGACACTTTTCCCTTCGAGTCATCGTGAATTTCAATATTACAAAACTCACGATCACAAAATCACCAAAACAATTGGACAGTTCATATTCCCCACTGAGATGGACGGTTGTCAGAGTTTCAACACTTTTCCATTCGGGTCTTCGTTACATCCAACCTTTCAAAAACTATTGATTATGATATTGTCGATTACATATTGAAATCATACGACCAACTACGGTGACCAGGTGCTAGACTGAACACATGCTTTGAGTGATTTATTAGATTCAACGATCATGATTCAATCACCCACTAATATGGACAACTGTCGGGATTTCGACGCTTTGCCCATTGAGTCTTCATGACCTCCAATAGTTTAAAAATCTCGATTATGATATCGCTGAAACGATCAGACGGCTCACATTACATCTATGAACTAGATCAATGGTTAGTGTTTAATCCTTACACTATCCTTCCACTATTGTATATCAATGGCTATGACTTAATCATGCATTCAGATGGATGGTTGTCATAATTTTGGGATTCTTGTCGTGACGTAACTTGCTGACATCTCTTGTTGACGTGGTTCATTCATATTCGTGATTTTCACATACCTGAAATGATGTATCAACTTGACACTTGTCAGTGTCTTACTATGCCACATGTCCTTAATGACGTGGTTCACTGAACCATAGCCCTGATCCAACGATCTTCGTTATGTCCTCCAAATCGACGGTCCTTATCTTATCATGATTTCGCATTTCAGCATTCTTGTAATGAAGGGTCTTGACACTCCATGTTGCAATCGTCGAAATAGTTCTTGGTTGCACTAGCTCCTTCCCTTCTCATGACCATCGTGTTAGAATATAATGGATGTATTTGTTTTACCATTGATAATATCACTATTGTCACCCAACCATAGGCCGAAGCCACCCTTCGAGCACCTTAACCTTGACACAGAATCACTCTGGAAGAAAACCCTAGGCTAGATAGCCAAACAAAGGGTAGTGCACCTTTCCCTAAGGATAGTGCAACAACAAGATCTTATCAGATAGTCCAAACCTTAGACAAGAGATAGTCCAAGCCAAAACCAAAATATACTAGCTGCAACAGCTGCAACAACAACTCTCCTCTAAACTTGTGCAGAAACTGGGAAACTTCAGTGTGCACAAGTGTTGCTCTACAATTCTAAGAATGCCTGCCAGAATGAAGACTGGCCTCTTGTATTTATACTAATTCTGGCTAACTACCTAGGTCGACTTCTCATTCTGGGTAACTGTTTGTTCAGTATATATTATTTCTTTTGGCAGACTTCTTCTCTTGGAGGCTAATAACCTAACACAAATTATCCTCTTGAGCTGACATGTCTTCTAGGGTTTTTAGCAAACTCATTAGGGTTTCTTCTTACTTCCCAGAATATTCTATTCTCATCACATTTACACGTGGAGGAAAATTCCTCCCGCAACTACCATAATATCAACACTCCCTCCTAGCTAGGGAGGTATTACAGGTAATGGTCTTGAG
>JZKD02S0041356.1:0-10773 GCA_000966675.3 Picea glauca
TGCATTATGATGAACATTTCTATTGCATTGTGACTAACATTGCATTTTGAGGAACATTTCCCTACGTCTCATTGTGACGACCATTTCCCAACGTCTCAATGTGACGACCATTTCCCAATGTTGCGAACATTGTCCAATGTCACATTGTGATGAACAACTCTCAATATAATTTTCCTTTTTCTAAAACATTGATGGTTGTCGCAATGAAACAAACTATATATATATATATATATATATATATATATATATATATATATATATATATCGTGTATCACCCATAGTCATTGCCATGGTTATTGTCGTCATTTTATTAATGTATCATTACTTTATTAATTAATGTATTAATTTTGTAATATTAATAATTTAATATCAATATTTATGTTTTTATTTATAAAATATTTAATACATTAATGTATTTAATAAATTTAATATATTAATGTATTAATAATGCTTTACTAATGTATTAATGTATTCATACATTAATGTATTTAATAATTTAATGTATTTTTTATTACTTTAATACCTTTTATATATTATTTTTTATTACTTTAATATTTTTTATTACTTTAATACTTTTTAATGTATTAATGTTTTTTATTATTGTATAATATTGTATTTATAATAATACTATATTATTATTTTATAATAATGTATTACTTTAACAACATTATTAATATTGTATAAATATATCAATAAGGTAAAATATTAATAATACATTATTAAAATATGAGTTAATATACTATTATAATTTATTAGGTAATGCGTTTGTTAATGTTTTATTAATACATTAATAATAATGAATTAATACATTATTATAATGTATTAGTAATATATTAATATTTTAATAATGTATAGATATTTTTTTTAATGTATTAATTTTGTAATATAAATGTTTTAATATCAATATTTATGTTTTTATTTATAAAATATTTAATACGTTGATGTATTAATAATGCTTTACTAATGTATTAATTATTAATAATGCTTTAATGTATTAATGCATTAATACATTAATGCATTAAACACATTAATGTATTTAATGTATTAATGTATTTAACATATTAATGTATTTAATATATTAATGAATTTAATTTATTTAATGTATTAATGTTATTTGAGGTATGTCGGCCGTCAACTAGCAATAACCACTTTTATGTAAAAAGTGGTTGATATACGTCGATCGATGTCATTTTCCACCTTTTTCAATTAATGGTGTCGATCGGCGTATATCAACCACTTTTTACATAAAAGTGGTTGTTGCTAGTATCTAGTTTATATTTTGTTATTTTGTATTACAATATTTGGATTTAGTACTTTTAGTTGTATTCAATATTTCTGGGTTCAGTAGATTGGAGAAAAGAAATACTAGCATTATCTAAGTATATTGCTGGTGAGTATGAGCGAGTGGAATATCATGATATGTCTATTTTACTCATTGCCTTGTGAGTTCACTCTAATTTGATGCACTAGAATGTTGTGGGTCCTTTCTTAAATCAGTGTATGCTTTGTTTTCTCTTGCAACCTGGTTTAAGAATAATTTATTAGCTCAGTTTTCAAATAACTCCAGATATCTTAAAATAATCTCCCTGATGTTAAAATAATTAGATGTGAACTGCAATCTAACAGTGGACTTTAAGTGACCTAATTTATATTTAAGTGGTTTCCTTTATAATAGTTTGGAGAACATGCCACGATCATTCAAATAATTCTTTGTGAGATTATTTCTTCTGTAAGGAAGAGTTTTAGCCCGACGAATCTTGCCAGTAAATATATTATTTATGAAGCATATTTGTCCTATAATTTATTATTATACCTGTCTATGAAGTAAGTCTTAGAGATTTCATTTAGAATAAGTAGGTTTGACTAACACTTATTAATTTTTAATAGTTTTAAGAAAATTGAAATTCATGGTGATCAAATGGTTCCACAAGGATTTTCCTTCCTGGAAAGTATAGAGGCATGCCCATATTATTTCCAGTTTTTAATCTTTACTCAAAAGATTAGAATATACCCAACTTCTAAATTTAAATAATCTATTTAAATATCAAAATATATCCCAATAGACAAAGTTATAGCTTATCTTCACATAAAAGCAAGTGCGTGAAGTTTATATTGAAACATGTTGTGGAATTTTAATCAAATACAAATTTTTCCTAGTTATAAGCAAAGCATGAATATTTTTAACCTATTCCTGCAATTGAAACTAGTGCTGTTATTGTTGTAACCTCTAAAGGACCACAATTAGAATTGACACACCTTTGGGAAAAACCTCAAATTTGTAAAGAAATCTACATTTTTAGTAGGAGGCTTCAATGTATCAATGATGGGTGCATTCCTTGAGGGTTGCACACATTATATAGTGACTATCACATACATATGTGAAACATACATAATGTGAAAGAAAATCAATAAAAACAATATCACAATGGTCATATGACATATTACATATAATATTTTGATCCATGTTGAAGCCTCAACAGTATCACCATTAAGATTTTCGATTATGATGGATGTTATTGAATGAAATTTTATTCAAATGTTAACTTATTCATGCCTAATAGAATATTTCAAAGATCATGAACTAGTCTTGTTCCTAACATGGTATAAATAGTAGCATATTGCATTTATCCAATAGCTTGATGAAGTGTATTGGAAAATAGAATCACCTAGATGTTGTGCCTTGTAGTTTACCAAAGTTGGAAATGCATTGGATGTATTACCAATATGAGGTTATAATTTTGTGAATTATGTTAGGTTGGTTTGTAGTTAATGAATTCTATCTTAGGTCCTTCATTACATAGAATTTTAATCTTTTGACTTTACAAGTGTTGGATTTATCTTTTCTTCGACATATGCATATTACCGATACTCTTATAATTTATAGGTACTGGTTTTTCCTTGTTTTTGTATGAAGCACTAGTGCATTTTAATATGTGTACACCAGAGTAAATTTAATATAGTGAGATCAATCTATCTTAATACCTTGTGTGTCTATTTTACCATGTGCACCAAAAGGGTAGTGAAATTTTGAATATTTTGAGGCGACATGTCGGTGCCATTATTTTTATTTAGAAGTGGTGCATATATTATAGTAAAGGCATCGCTATGTGAATAATATTTAAAATCATGATAAGTATAATATACTTAACGCACCAATACATAAGTTATTTTTAGTTCCTCAGTATATATTTTAAACATGAGCACTGCATAGAAACGATAAATAGTATTCTACTTTAAATCTTTACAGAATGGTGTGTTTTCACAATAGTCCACACCGGTGCATTATTATAATAAATGCGCATCGATTTAAATGACTCAAAACAAACTGATTTATATATTATGGCATGCATCATCAAGTGAGTTCAAAATAATACAGTGCACCAATATGTGTATATTTTAGTTCATTTTTTTTGTTAGGGACCTAACATCCCTAACCCTTCACGTAGGTAGAATAATATATTTCCATGTAATGAAGGCCAATATTAATAAGGTCTATCAATAAGGAAGAATAATTCAAATGTAAGAAGACCTAATAGAAGCTTTCGCTTCTAGAATGATCTTCCTCTGGATTTTTCTTTTGGATAGATAGATTTAGTGTAAATAGGAGTAGAGGTTATGAGAATTTTTTTCTTGAGAATTATTGTAACAGAGTGTTGCTCTGCTGAAGGTTTCCCCGTCGAAGAGGCAAGAGAACATTGTTTCCTATCAATAAAGGTATCATTTTCTCTTGTGGTTTCATCTAGTGTGTTGTTCGACTATTATTCTCTACAATAATTTTGTTCCATGCTATTATAATAGATCTAGTACCTTACAAGTGGTATGAGAGAACTTTCCTTTGCATAAAATTATGGGTTAAATTTTTTTCAGGGTAGAGACATATTTCCGCATCTAGGAAGCATACACACAAGAACTACTAGTGGTACTTAAGCGCACATTGTTCGCCACCCTTGTAACCCCTGTTGGTACCCCTTCGAGTAGTAGCACATTAGAAAACAATTGTATCGAGATCGACCTAGATATCCTGAAGCCCTCTGTAGATAAACCAATCGACCGCCTGACTTCTATAATGCCACCAAGAAAAACACTCAGGAAGATACTCTCTAGTACCTGGGTAGTTGGGTAGTACGGCTAAAGGCATGGTCTAGCCTCCTTAGTTGGTTCCATGAGATATTGGGCTGAGTATTACTGTTGGACCCCACATGTATATTAGAGAGCTATAGCACAGGGAAAACACTTGTTACTAGAAACCCTGAATACCTTAACCTTTGGGATGAAATAAGAAATAGAAAAGATAAGATCTATTATCGTGAAACTGTACCTTCTACATTTTGGTTGTGAAATTCTCACAATTTTTTTCTCTCTGGCACCATTATTTGAGACCTATCCCATTGGATTCCTCTCTTCACCCTTATCAGAGTCATACCTATCATTTTTCAACTTTTTTTTGTGGACTTGACCTCTTTCGGAAAGCCATATTAAGCATCTATCCCATTAAATTCCTCTCTTTTCACTGATCATAGTGGTACCAATACCAGTAACTCCTTTCTGTGTGGTCCCATTTTCCCTCCTACCCCATCCCCATGGCCCACACTTGTAGCCAATATTGGCAATGTCGTCTCACCACGTTGGCCAAATATCATGACCAAACCCATAGTGATATCTCTTCCATCATGTCCAATATTTCTAACATCAACTCTAGGCTTCCTCCACTCGAATCACTTCCCACAACCACCACTCAATTGAATTCCACCTGTCATCAATGTTAGGACGCAGTGAACAATTTGACTGCCTTGTTTAATACCACCCGAGAGCCTTTCTCTTCTTCCACAGCTTATAACCATGATGGTCCTTAATTCTCTTATTCCACCTATTTTCCTCCCCACAATGTTCAACAGGACTGGCGTCCCCCTCACGTGGAGGGGAAAACATTTGATGGCTCAAATCCTAGAGGCTAGGCCACTAAAATGGAACATTATTTCTCTTTGTACGACATTATTTATGTCTTGGAAAATCTAAGGTATGGTGTTCTCCATATAGATCTGGAACATTGGAAATGGTGGCAATGGCAAAAAAATGTCTGCCAAGGGTATGTGGCTTGGACACAAATTGTTGCAGAACTTTATGAATGCTTGGACACTGACACCTACCATTTAGGCCATTTGACAAAGTTGAAAAATTATGGCACAATGGAATACTTCATAGATTATTTTGAGTGACTGGATATCTACACAAAGGGCATGTATGATATTTTTTTTTCCGATAATGTTTTGTCAGTGGCCTCAAGGACTAGATGTGTGCCCATGTCTTCATGGCTCATCCTTAGAGTTGGGTGGAAGCTATGAAAAGAGATAAGGAAGAACAACATGTTGTCTCATCTAAAAACACAAAACCCTCCTTTATTCCTCGCCCTAAACGATTCACTCCCACTCCTCCTTCCACTCTCCTAATGATCCAAAAATTGACCAGGGTAGAAATGGATGAATGCCAACTCAAGGGCATTTGTTATAATTGTGATAACAAATATTTTCCTCGGAACAAGTGTAAGGAAAAATATATTTTTATGGCCATCTCTAGGGATTTTGTTGAAGAGGATGTTGAGGCTCCCCTTGTGGCCAAGTCATCTAAACCAACTGACATGAATCCACCTTTTGACCCTCCAAAAGTTGAACCGATGATTTTCCTGAATGCTCTCACTCGGTTTTTTGATCTCGAAACCATCAAGCTAATTGGTTGCATTAAGCATAATAAGGTAATCATCCTTATTGATAGTGGAAATATCCATAATTTTTATCAACACCGCATTTCCCAAGAAACTAATTGATATATCCGTCCAGTCAATAATTTTCAAATCATGATTGCCAATCGCTAGTCCAAGAAATGTGGAGGGCGTTGTGAAAATGTGAATATCCAAATTGGTTAGTACCAAATGAAATATCATATGTTTTCTATAGAAATGGGTAGTTGTGAAATTGTGTTGGGTGTCTAATGGATGAGGACTCTAGGTCCCATTCTCATGGATTTTAAGGAATTAACCATGCAATTAAACCAAGAGGGCCACCAGTATAAGTTCCAAGGCATCACAACAAGTTCCCTTGATAGATAATTTGTTCCCATTGAATGGAAAATTTATTTAAAAAAGGTCATTCTGATATTATTTCACAACTCCATTCCATTCACGCCACTGAGACATGCTCTATGCCTCTAGACATCCAATCCATCCTCTCCAAACATCCATATTTTTTTCCACTCCTCAGGGACCTCCTTCTTCCTATGGTGTTCATTACCATTCCATTCCCCTTATTCCTAGTAGCCTTCCTCCCAATGTTCATCCATATCATCTTCCCTTTTCCCAGAAAAATGAAATTGAGAATATTCTTAGGGAATTTCTCACCGCAGGCGTTATTCGTCCTAGTATTAGCCCCTATTCTTCTCCTAGGTTTATGGTACTTAAGAAAGGATTCTCTTGGCACATGTTTCTTGACTTTTTCTCCCTCAACAAAGTCACCATCAAAGACAAATTTATCATTCTTGTCATTGATGATCTCTTGGCTGAATTGAGTGTTGCCCAATATTTTTCGTTGATGTCATGTTTTGCTTCAATATTTTGATTATAGCATAATTTCATAGGAAATATAAAAGCATTAGTCATATATCCTTTTTTGTAATGAATAATATAGCAAGACTTTCTACAATGTTCATTAATGTGGAACTTAGAAATTCCTTCGATGTCTTACCAATATGATGTAATAATTTGGTGACCCATTTTAGGTTGGGTCGTAGTTAATGAATTCTATCTTAGGTCCTTCAGTACATATAATTTTATTTTTTTTATTTTAAAAGTGTTGGATTTATCTTTTCTTCGTCATATGCAGAGCATTGATGCTCTTATAATTTCTACGCATCATTTCTTCCTTGTTTGTGTATCAAGCACTCGTGTTTGTCTAATTAATATGAATCGATGTTTATTTTATCGTTTACACCGAAGGGGTAGTGAAATTTTGAATATTTGAGGTGACATGTTGGTGCCATTAAAGAATTAACCATGCAATTAAACCAGGAGGGCCACCAGTATAAGTTTGAAGGCATCACAACAAGTTCCCTTGATAGATCATGTGTTCCCATTGAATGGAAAATATCTTTAAAAAAGGTCATTATGATATTATTTCACAACTCCATTCCATTCACGCCACTGAGACACCCTCTATGCCTTTGGACCTCCAATCCATCCTCTCCAAACATCCATATTTTTTTCCACTCCTCAGGGACCTCCTCCTTCCTATGGTGTTCATTACCATTCCATTTCCCTTGTTCCTAGTAGCCTTCCTCCCAATGTTCATCCATATCATCTTCCCTTTTCCCAGAAAAATGAAATTGAGAAGATTCTTCAAGAATTTCTCACCGCAGGCATTATTCGTCCTAATACGAGCCCCTATTCTTCTCCTAGGTTCATGGTACTTAAGAAAGGATGCTCTTGGCACATGTTTCTTGACTTTTTCTCCCTCAACAAAATCACCATCAAAGAAAAATTTATCATTCTTTTCATTGATGATCTCTTGGTTGAATTGAGTGTTGCCCAATATTTTCTGTTGATATCATGTTTTGCTTCAATATTTTGATTCTAGCATAATTTCATAGGAAATATAAAAGCATTAGTCATATATCCTTTTTTGTAATGAATATTATAGCAAGACTTTCTGCAATGTTCATTAATGTGGAACTTAGAAACTCCTTCGATGTCTTACCAATATGATGTAATAATTTGGTGACCCATTTTAGGTTGGGTCATAGTTAATGAATTCTATCTTAGGTCCTTCAGTACATATAATTTTATTTTTTTTACTTTACAAGTGTTGGATTTATAATTTCTTCATCATATGCAGAGCATTGATTCTCTTAGAATTTCTACGCATTGTTTCTTCCATGTTTGTGTATCAAGCACTTGTGTTTGTCTAATTAATATGAACCAATGTCTATTTTACCATTTACACCAAAGGGGTAGTGAAATTTTGAATATTTGAGGTGACATGTCGGTGCCATTATTTTTACTAAGAAGTGGTGCATATATTATAGTAAAGGCACTGCTATGTAAATAATATTTAAAACCATGATAGGTATAAAAAACTTAAGGCGCCGATACATAAGTTATTTTTAGTGGCACGGTATATATTTTAAACATGAGCAGTGTAGAGAAACTATAAATATTATTCTACATTAAATATTTATAGAATGGTGTGTTTTCAAAATAGTTCGCATCGATGCGTTATTATAATCAATGTGCATCGGTTTATATGACTCAAAAAGATTTATATATTATGGCATGCATCATCTAGTGAATTCAAAATAATACAATGCACCAATATGTATATTATGTTTTTCATTTTTTTTGTTAGGGACCTAACCTCCCTAACCCTTCACATAGATAGAATAATATATTTCCATGTAATAAATGCCAATATTAATAAGGTCTAGCAATAACGAAGAATAAGTCAAATGTAAGAAGACGTAATAGAATCTTCTGCTTCTAGAAGGATATTCCTCTAGACTATTTTTTTGGATAGATAGATTTAGTATAAATAGGAGTAGAGTTCGTGAGAAGTTTTATCTTGAGAATTATTGTAATTAAGCGTTGCTTTGCTTGAGGTTTCATCTAGTGTGTTGCTCTGTTTCTATTCTCTGCAATATTTTTGTTCCATGCTATTATAATAGATCTGGTACCTTACAGGTGGTATCAAAGCACATTCCTTGGCATAAAATTGTGGGTTAATTTTTTTTCAGGGTAGAGACTTATTCGAGCATCTTAAAGCTACAAAGATTTGTCGTTCAGTCCATAAATCCACAGTCAAGGAAGAAAACATGCAAGAACTACAAGTGGTACTTAAGCATACATTGTTGGCCATCCTTGTAACCCTTGTTAGTATCCCTTCTAGTCGTAGCGGATAAAAAAATACTTGTATATAGATCAACCTAGATATCATGAAGCCCTGTAGATAAACCAATCAGTTGTGCGATTCCTAGAGTTCCACCATGAACAACACTCGAGAAGATATCTCTAGTGCCTGGGTAGTTGGGTAGTACAGGTAAAGGAACAGTCTAGACTTTTTAGTTGGTTCCTTGAGATATTGAGCCGAGTACTATTATTGGACCCTGCATGTATATCAGAGAGTTGTAGCAAAGGAAAAACCCTTTTCAGTAGAAATCCTGAATATCCTAACCTTTTGGAAGGAAAAAGAAACAAAAAAGACAAGATCTATTATCGTGCAAATGTACCTTCTACATTCTCGTTGGGAAATTCCTACAATTGTTTTCCTGTTAAACATTTGACCATTACATCACTTCAGTATTATTCAGATTGAAGTATAACTCCATAGGAGTAAAAACAAAAGTCTGATCCCCCTGGTACCATTATTTGAGACCTATCCCATTGGATTCCTCTCTTCTCTTTTCACTGATCGTAGTGGTACCAATAATAGTAACTCATTTCTATGTGGTCCCATTTACCCCTGTACCATCCCCATGGCCCACAATTGCATCCAATATTGGGAAAAACATCTCACCACCTTGGCCAAATATCATGACCAAACCCAGAGTGATATCTCTTCCATCATGTCCAATATTGGTAACATCAAATCCCGACTTACTCCACTCAAATCACTTCCCACAACCATCATTGAACTGACTTCTATGTGTGATAAATGTTGGGACGCATTGAAAAATTTTACCGCCTTGTTTAATCCCACACCATAGCCTTTCTCTTCTTCAACACTTTATAACCCTGATGGTCCTGAATCCTCCTAGTCCACCTTTTTTCCTCTCCACAACTTTCAATGAGACCTCTATCACCCTCGCATGGAGGTGAACAAATTTGATGGTTCAAATCCCATAGACTCGGTAACTCAAATGGAAAATTATCTCTCTTTGTATAACAACATTGATGGGTTGGCCAAACTAAGGTATGGTGTTCTCCATCTAGATCTGGAACGTTGGAAATGGTGGTAATGGAGAAAAAAATCCTTCCAAGGGTATGTGGCTTGGACACAATTTTTTGAATAACTTTATGAACGATTGACACTCACACCCACCATTTAGTCCATTTGACAAAGTTGAAACAATATGGCATAGTGGAAGACTTTCTAGCTTCTTTTGAGCGATTGGATTTCCTCACAAAGGGCATTTCTGATGATTTTTTTCGAGAATGTTTATCAGTGGCCTCAAGGATGAGATATGTGCCCATGTCCTCATGGCTCGGCCTCAGAGTTGTGTGGAAGATACTAAAAGAGATAAGGAATAACAACAGGTTGTCTCTTCTCAAACAAAAAAACCCTCCTTTATTCCCCGCCCAAAACTAGTCACTCCCACTCCTCCTTCCGCTCCCCTAAAGATCTGAAAATTTACAAGCGTAGAAATGGATCAATGCTAACTCAAGGGCCTTTGTTATAATTGTGATGACAAATATTTTCTTGGGAACAAGTGTAAGCAAAAAAATATTTTTATGGCCATTTCGGAGGATGTTGTTAAAGAAGATGTTGAGTCTCCCCCTATGGCCGAGTCCCCTGAACCCACTAACATGAATCAACCTTATGACCCTCCAGAAATTGAACCAATCATTTTCCTGAATTCTCTCACTGGCTTCTCTACTCCCGAAACCCTCAAGATAATTGGTTACATTAAGCATGAGAAGGCCATCATCCTTATTGACACTAGAAACACACATTATTTTATTCATCGCCAAATTTCCCATGAAACTAATTTCTATATCTGTCGAGTAAATAATTT
>JZKD02S0041378.1:0-26210 GCA_000966675.3 Picea glauca
TGGTACCTACCCAAGTGATATTAGTCCATTTGTCAATTTAAAGTATTAAAAATGCATAATAATAACTTGAATTTCAAAGATACCTTAGGTGACCCCTTTGAGTGGTAAAGGGATGCTGATTATATCAAAAGGAGGTCAAAAAGGGTGGTACTGGCATATAGTTGGAGGTCAATGGTATGTAGTATGGGCAAAGAACATGGTCAAAACCGGGGACCAACAAATTTCATGCTGCCTGAGTCTGATCATTTTTAGTGCTCTTGTCCAAGGGAAGTTTCACCCATCCTGAGTCGACCTTTCTGTGGTTTGTCTCTTGACCTCATGTCCAGCCATCCCAAAATCCCAATCAAGTCCTTGTTCGAAATCAATGAAGTTCTCTACCTGATCATTGAGATCCTCTTTTCTTTTCCTCATGAGTTGTCGAAGACCTCTGGGTAGTGAAGTCATACACTCACATTGCACTCCTACCCAAGTTTTGAATATATTGAATTTGTTTCTCAATCTCTAAAGTCCTCATCTCCAGCCATCAGGCATTATTGACTTCTTAAACATGGATACTATACATGTATATATTTGGTTTTGAGTTGTAGATCTGCTATGTATTTCTCACGTCTACACTTTATATAGTTATATGACATGGATCTACAGTGTATTTGATTGGAAGCCATGATTTATTTCATCCCAAGCATGGGTATGTCCGCCTCGGAGAGACAATTGTTATTTTTGCAGATGGCACCTCCCAAACTCTGGTCCCGGGCTCACTCGCTTTGTACATTGGTGAAGATTTTGTAATGTATTTCTCCCATCAGATGATATTCTAACCTCACACATTAGAGGGCATCTATTATAACCCTAAATTTCTCCATACATGCATACCTGGAATTTGGCCCTCTTACTTGCATTTTTTGCCAAGCCATCACTGAGTTTCTCTTCTAAAAAAACCATTTTTTTAAGATGTACATTCCCTGCACCAATACTGCCTATGTACACACTCTTTCTGTAGAACTACAACCCACATACGTATGCATGATGCACCATTTCAACCCGCGTATACTTGCAAAATTTTCAAGGAATTCATTGAGATTACGGGCTATTAGGTGGTTTCAAAACTAATTCACCACCTATATCCCATCACCCAATCGAATAACCATCCTTTTTTCATATAAAAGGAGGTATTGGGGTCTCATTCCACATCTAGACATAAGAATAGGGAAACTCTTCCCATTTCACATCCCCTCTTTGCCCCAAGCATTTGCAACCTTGTTGTGAGAATTGCCTCAGAATTCCCCAATTTTCCCTTTTTCCTCCATCATAAGCCCATTCCATTTGTCCAAGAAGAAGGTTGAGAGGAGAAAGATACAAAAAGGTGCACTTGGAGCTTAGTGAAGAAGATCCCGGACTAGGTTTGAGGAGTAGTAGCCGACTTTGGTTGTAAGTAACCATTGTACTATCAATAAAAGAAGTACTTTTCCTGTCCCAATAACATGATGTGTCGAATGTTTTCATTTTGATTTATTTTTTTATTATAACATATGACCCTTATTCATACATGAAATGCATGCTTGTAGTTTCCTGTTTATCTATCTTTGAATGCATCCCAGCCTTGGGAGGAGGTTTGCAGTCAATGAAGCAATCGAGCACGAGAGGATCATCATCGGACACAGAGTAAAGGAACAATTACCTGATCCTTCTAATTTTGATTTTCTTGCATGAGGTTGGGGTATGTTCGAGGTAGTTAGAGAAGTAGGATACTTTTAAACAGTTATTGATCTGCCAACATTGTAAACCTTGGTGTATCCATAGGGGGGTTTTCCCGCTAGCAGGAGGAGAAAATACTCACTTCAAGGGAGACGTCCCAGGATTTAGTTTTTTGAAGGAGGGAAATAAAAGGTAAAGGTGTGCTACCCCTCTCTCTAGGTCAATCAAATTAGTCTTAATTCTTGAAGGATGAAGAAAGAGGATAAAAGTATACCTACCTCTTACCAATACAACAAAAAACGGTAGGGAGACAATAAATGATAATAAATGCTTCAACAAGACTTCAAGTTTATAGAAATTATTTTTGCTAATCAATGTATGAAGTGAAAGTGAATTATAAACAAGTGGGAACAATAATCAACGATGACAACTGTTATAACATCCAGAAAATGCACTTGAATAGACAATACGATATTGGTTTTCCCTGACCAGCCTAGGGCTCAAATCTTTCAAGTGTCATCATTCTGTACAACTTACTTTCACAATATGTTGACTCTTCCTTCCCCATCAGCTACGATGGAAGGGACAGGGCATCCTGGCATGGCCATGCCCTTTTCTGTGAAATAATTTGCATAAAGTATTGTCCAACAAGCTTCAGTCGACCCCGATCTGACTTCTGCACAGGAGTTAGATCCAGTTCTCAAGTCTTTTTGGGCTCAAGGATCCATCGCCAACACTGATTCTTTAGACTTGGTCTTGCCCTCAGAAGAGGTGATTCTCGATGCATTGACTAGTCCAGACATACCTGGGATGATCTCCATCAAAGATCTTATTTCCTCCCATAGTTAAGAAGAATAGAGGCAGGTGAATTCATGTTGACTATGACTGGAGACATGTCTTGTCCTGTTAATCCTCTGGCTACGCATGTAGCTTATGTCGAGGGTAATATGGAAAGTATTGTCGAAATGATGCCTATAGATATCTCCAGAACCCCTGGCATTGTGGAGAATTTCTTCGTCGGAGAGGATATCTCCCCCAAGGAGATTCGAATCTACACGGATTTATTTAAGGAATTCTACGATGTTTTTTCCTGGTCTTACGAGGAAATTCTAGGCATTTATCCAAGAATTGTTGAACATGAGATAACAACTTACCCTGACGCCAAGTCATTCCGACAAAAGTTTTGTCCGGTGAATCCTCAAAAAGAAGCATCTATTAAGGCTAAAGTAGAGAAACTGCTTAAAGAAGGATTTATCTACCCCTTACATCTGACGGAATGGGTATCAAATCCCATTATGTTTAACAAAAAACAGGTTACGACTCGCGTGTGCATGGAATTTCATCACTTGAATAAGGCCTGTTGTTATCCACAATTTTGGTCATCATGATGATGTTATGATGATTTAAAATCAAGCTCTTCACTAAGAACACTTTCCTGAGAAAAGTTACATTTGCCTTCTTCCAGAAATCATGCTTTTAAAGGATGTTCGCAGGCTACCTGTATATCTACCTACGAGAATCCCTAATTCTCACAGGCTGCATTAAGCTGGAGTGCGAGGGGTTCACACTGTACCTAACTATCAGGGTGCAAACATCATCTAAAGGAGGGAAAAAGGATAAAATCTCGAACCTTCTAGAAGGGAATCTTCTAGAAGCATGAGTTGGCTTCGAATGGTTGTTCAAGTGCTAGCATTCCAGATATCTTGGGATCATTCCTATCTAAGAAACTAATCTATTTTCTCCTATATATTGAGGGGAATTCTTATGGAAAAGGTTGGAAGCAAACTAGAAAGAGATTGATTGGAGAATTATTGAAAGATTGTATGAAGGACTGATGCTACAGCAGCTAGAGACACTAGCAAAGTCATCAAAAGTGGTTGATTTTCTTCATGCATGAGCAAGTGTGTGTGTCAGAGCTAGGAGCCATCGAAAGGATATATACAACATCAAGGCTTAGGTTGTAAGTTTCACTTTAAATTAATTTAATATAGTAATATGTCCCTTTCCCATAAAGATGATGTCACTTTATTACATAACTCCTTGATCATATGTATAGATTAGTTGTTGAATATATTGATTTGCTTTCACTTCGATTGGTTTGTACTGTTGTGATCTGAACGACACAAGAGTGTTGGAGTGAAGCTTGGAACAACAAAGACCTAAGGAAAGCGTTCATAAGGTATGTCCATGATCCTTGTCTCTTTGTTCATTCAATAGGCTAAATCTAGGGAAAGTGTATTATTCTGTCCTGTTTTTTTCTAGATCCAGGTGGATCTAGGGAGATCGGTTTGTGTCCACACTTACGGATTAATCCTGAAACAAAATTGGCGAATCCACTGGGGAACATCCCTTTGTCTTTATGGTTTTTTGAATTCTCTATGGCCATTTTCTCTATTTCTATTATTCTCCTGTTTTGTCAGTATCTGAGTCCTCAGGACATCCTGAGAAACCTTCTGGGTCTATAAGCCTACTTGAATTTTTCTTTCATTTTCAAAAATTTTATTATCTTCGGGAGTTCTCGCACTGTGTTCATTGACAGCCTGCGAAAACCAGTCAGGTTCGCACCCTGCATATAGGGTCCAGTGTAAACACCTCGCACCTTGCTTTAAGGTGGCCTGCGAGAATCCTATCTTCTCACACTGTGTGACACTGCTTGCCTGCGAGCAAGATTTTTGAAAATTTTGAAATTGAGTTTTGATTTTTTTTCAACTACTCAGATCTGTTGAATTACATCTTTTTGGCTTATTGGATCATTGATTTGGATGTCTCTTTCTTTAGTTTGCTTGCTTGAACAGATTTAGTGTTTCTAGGTCTTTCTTGCTCTTTGTAGCTTGACTTTCGTTTCTTGGCTCTGTTTGGCATTTTCATTCTCTCTGACTTCTGGAGTTGAGTGTGTCTGATTGGCTGAGAACCAGTGATTGGTAGAGATTTAAGTGCTTGAGGTTTTCTCTTTTTCTTGGTGGTTCGGAAGAACATTTTTCATTCGCATTGGGAAGACTCATTGGTTTGGTTTTTGTTTTTACTTTCATTGAAAGAGTTGATTGGGTTGTTCTTGTTTGATTTTTTAGGATTTGATTTTCTTTTCTCATTAATCAGAGTTCTTCTTGGAAAGTGAACAACAACAAGTTTTCTTTCAAGATTTTGTTTTTGTCTTTTCGAAAACATTAAAAAATCAAATTTTAGAGTTCATTGAAGTATTTGAAAAAGACATATAGCGATTGTTCATTGATAAATGATTGTTTGCATTGACATCTGAAAGGAAGTTGTGCATTACATTGTAGTATTTGAGTTGATTTGGAAACTTTTCTCTCTCTCCCGTAACTAGGATTCATGGAATGAAAAGAGTCATATTTCATTATTATCCTTGCATTATTTGGGTCAGAGTCATACATCATGAGTTTCACTTCTGTTACCTTTGAGTAATCAACATCTCTTAAAAACATTGCGTAATCTTAAAATTGATCTAGTAACTTTTTTATAGGGCTCTTTTACACCAACATATTAGCTAGGCTAGTGCTTTGGAGTAGGAAGAGAGATACACTCTCCAAAATCTCAAAAACACACAATAGCATCTTGAGTTAGGGAGTGTTAAAATTCCATTGGCAGCATATTGTCCTGGGATGCCCTTCTAACACAAGGGTCAAGCACTAGGTCNCATTGGTGTTGGCAGAGTTACTAACCCTGCTTTGTTGACATCGGTGTAGAGATTGCACGTATTACGGGGATCACTCTGAGGTATACCCACAATTATGAGTGGAAGCCTTTGAGTTGGTTTCGGGCTAGATACCCTACCCTTGCATGTGGATCGGACTGAAGACTGTTCCCCCGGGATATACTATTGTTTGTGGTGACCTTAGTGGCCTATCTCTCTAGGTTCTTACCCAAGGTGACTGTGGAGGGGAAAGTCTTCATGGTACCTGGAATTGATGTTGATCAAACTCACTCGGGCTCCTTGGAGGGTATACCCACGATTATGTGTGGGAGCTTGCACCAGGGCGTAAGTCTGTTAAGCAGGTCGTCAACTTAACTTTTCCACCTTAGCCCCGCCCCTTCTCGTCTCGTTGTTGCGATGTTGGATTTCATCACCAACTAGTGGCTTCAAAATTAGAAGGTATTGTTTGCTTGGTGATTGCATCCTAGATTTTGTTTACTAGTGAGTGTTGTTTATTTCTCAAAGATGACCCTAGGAATTTTCTCGCGGAACTTGTCACCTGTTTACAATTGCTCCCCCACGGCATTCTCGTAGAATGCAAGGATTATCTCCAGAGCATATGGATGATTCTCAACCTACTGGTACACCTGAGGGTTCACCCCATCAGACTGAAGTCCCTGTGGTTACTCCACCACATGGAGAAACCAGTGACGTTCCAGTTGTCACCACCCCACTTCCACAAGTCGAACGAACTGATTCTCTAGGATATTTTCGAATTACCAATACTATAGAGGACTATCGCGTTCGTCGTGGTGAACGAACTTCTGGACGATTAAATCCTTCTGAAGAAACCATTGTTACATCTTCTGAATCAACTGTTGGGCCTTGTCACGATGTAGTAGGCCAAGATCCTTTTTGGTCCGGTAATTTCCGACGAGTCCTCTTCGGTACAGATTCATCCCATGTCTATGAAATCAACCCTCCCGTGACTTCTGAGACGGAAACTACACCCGAGACTACCACTTACCATTTTTTTCTTCCTCCCGAGATGGCCCATCTCACGAATACTACGAGTGTCCAAACCGAGGTTACTGCAACTACTCTTGATCCTATCAATACCCAGCGAATACCTGATGTCATCCCAACATTAACACCTGGTTACCATGCATTGAATGCTCTATTGAATCCTCCTAATCCAACACCTCCGCAAACCCCCACCAATTCTCCAGGTGGTCCTCCTTTTCCTGGGTATGATGTTCCTTGTTTTATTCCGACACTCCCACCTTTTGCTTCTGGTAATCCTAATCCTAGTGGCACTATTTCGACTGTTGCACCAAACACGCAGATTCCTGTTAGTGGACAGGGTGGTACGGTTCCTTTTCCTTTTCCTAGACACAACACAATTACTATACAACCTACGGTTGGCACACAACTTCTGGGTGGAACTATACCTACAGTAGGGGGACCAACCTCACCCTTTGGACAAAATATACCTGCTGAATTGGCCCAGTATTGGAATCAACTTCTACAAAACTTTCCTCAAAATGATGGGGGGAAGAAATTTGTCCCTACCGTTGGCCAACCTTATCCCGGGGTAACTAATCCTATTTGGGGTTCGGATCAAACTACTCAACCACAGGTCCCTGCTCAAACTCAAGGTTACAATCCTTGGGGCTACTATCCTATCCGGGCACCTCTGAATCAGCCAGGGGATTCCCTCTACGGACAGTCTTCTTACGCTCCTACTGGTTTTCCGACAAGGCTTCCACCCCAAAGCCATCAGTACCCGCAAGTAAACTGACAGTTGCCTTTTCTTGCTACCTTGGATTTGCCAGATTTGTCTAGGATTCTAAATGATCCTATTCGTCACTCTCCCCAATGGCCTGCTATCCCTGCTAAGCTCCCATCGGATATTCTTAAATTCGATGGCAAGCTGGGAGAGGACCCAAATAATCATGTCATGACTTTTCATTTATGGTGTTCGTCCAATTCACTGATGGATGACTCCATTCATCTACGTATTTTTCAATGAACCCTTACCGGTTCGGCTATGAAGTGGTATATTGAATTGCCACGAGGTTTCTTTTCTGATTTCAACACTTTAGCTATGGATTTTCTCACACATTACTAGTTACCGATCCGTTACGATACTGGGACTGAGATCTTGACTTCTTTTAAACAAACTAAAGGTACTCACATCTCAGATCATATACATGAGTGGAGACGGAGACGACGTCTCATCAAACTTGAACTCCCCGATCAGTTACTGGCCAAATGGTTCATGAAATCTTTTGTGAACGAAATTGGTAAAGACATTGCTATGGGTGGTGTTGTTACAGAAGAGCGGGCTATAAGTCGCGCTCAGTATCTTGATGTCATTTATCCGCAAACGGGAACACTCTATGATTTACTACCTGAACTACCTCGTCCTGGTACTTCCAGCACTTCAACTACTCCAGCTGCCTCGCATGCGGCTGAAGGTGTGATTGGTACTACTCATACCCACTCACATTTCGTTTCAACTACAACCCCTAAATCCACATCTTCTAATGTTCAAAATGCCCCTTCTCCTGCTCCTCCCACCGGTAAAACCTCTGAAGTGAACGTTGTTCAATCTACATCGACCGGTAAAAATAAATCAAAGAAAGGGAGAGGCAAGAATAAGGGGGGTAAGAATAATAATCCAACCGAACAAACTAAAAATGCTCCTGTTGAAGAGTGGGATAAGCGCAAACCGTGGTACCCTTGCCTTATCTGCGGTGACGATCACTATACAAAGGATTGTCCTCGACGGGCCGAAGTTTCTACATTCCTTCAAGGAACGCCAAAACCACCTACATCGGTTGTCTTGTCTCAACCCTTCCCGTCTCAGCAACAAGCCTCGTTGGTCATCCACAACCAACGAACTACTTCTACGACATCATATGTCTTGATGTGCACCCGTGATTCTAAGAAGAATGACATTGCAATCGCAACTAGAGCTAAAGACTATACTCCTTCTAAGGAGAAGGTTGACGATTTACCCCCTGATATGGTACAAGCCTCTCCACCGAATCCACCTACGAACGGTCCTCTTCATCTTGAACGACCAAGTATTGATACAGTCCTACGACCCCCTAAAGGTGTTGTTCGCAAGTCGGATTTCAATCCTCATGCTCGTGCGGCCCAGAACTACAGTATTGTGGACGATCTGGCCCAAGCCCCTTCAGCGATGTCTGCCCTTGAAGTCCTTCAGTCTTGTCCTACGCAATGAAGGGCTCTATTGAAATCTATAGGTGGAATTGATCCTACAGATTCGAATTTGATAGTCTTTGACTTGGACGAACATGTTCCAAGGTTACCCCCTCAGCTTGCTTTTCAGATACAATTTATTGTCGCTGACAAGAACATTTGTCGGACGGTTGTTGATGAGGGGGCCTCTACGTGTGTAATGTCTCTTACTTGTTGGAAATCCATTGGCTCTCCTCCGTTAACAGTATCACAAAATACTCTGAAATCCTTTAATGGCTCTGGTTTTAAGCCTTATGGCATTCTTTCCTCGTTTCCTATCACTCTAGAAGGTAAGACCGTCCAAGTTGAAGTGGAAGTTTTCGATGCTCCCTTATATTATAATCTTCTTCTTGGTCGTAGCTGGGTAGATTCCATGTGCGTTGTTGTGTCAACACTTTTCCATGTCGTACGATTTCCTCACCAGGGAAAATTTGTTACAGTTGATCAACTTGCCTTCTTTAATTCCGATACTCGTACTAGACATGTGTCATTTATAGCTAAAACCCCATCGGGTTACGAGAATGTTGGAGTCGGTCTTTTATAAGACTCTTCGCTAATGGGTACTTTTCCCATACCACCACCACCCGATATTCTACACCCATCAGTTTCCTCTATAAATATGATCTCCGTTGTGCCTCATGAGCTTCCGGTGTCTTTTGACCCTTGGATAGTCCATGATCCAGGAGATCATTCTCGTTTCGGCGACGTCATGCTGTTAAGCCCGGTTGAGTCTGCTTATCATGCGATTCAATCGACAACACCTTCTACACCCTCTCCGGAGGAGTTGTCTCCTGATCCTTTCCATGTTATCTTTCCCACTGACAAGATGATCATGTCTGTCATGGCCGATACACCTTGGGACGATGGGCATCATCGTTCCATACTGTTTCTGGAACAACACACTCTCGAGAATTACCAGCGGATTTCGACTCCGTCGACCGTTGTTGTCATAACGACCGTTCCCAGATCTACACATGATGTGTTTGCCGAAGGGAACCTCCGTAATATTTCTCCTACGATTCCCATTGATATTTCAGTTAAACCTGGGATAGTTGAAAATGTTCACATTGGAGCTTCGTGTTCTCCAGAGGAAATTGTCACCTATACTGCTTTGTTCAAAGAATTTCATGATATCTTTGCCTGGAGTTATGAAGAAATGCCAAGTATCGACCCTGCTATTGTTGTGCATGAGATAAAAATGTACCCTGGAGATAAACCAGTACGGCAGTGCCTCCGTCCTGTCCATCCACGTAAAGCGACAGCCATTAAACTCGAAGTTGAAAAACTTCTTAAAGCCGATTTTATTTATCCCGTGGCTTTGACAGAATGGGTTTCCAACCCTATAATGATTGATAATAAAGGTGGTAGTATACGTGTTTGCATCGATTATCGGGATATTAACAAAGCCTGTCCGAAGGACAACTTTCCGACCCCTTTCGTCGATCAGATCGTCGATGACTGTGCTGGTAGTGAAATATTTTCCCTCATGGATGGATTTTCCGACTATAATCAGATTAACATCGCTCCTGAGGACCAACATAAAACTTCTTTTATTTGTTCTTGCGGTACTTTCACCTATAGAAAACTTCCCTTCGGTCTTAAGAACGCAGGTGCCACGTTTCAACATGCTATGTCTTATGCGTTTCACGATATAAATCATATTGTTCAACCTTATTTGGACGATTTTCCAACTCATTCTTTATGCCGAGTCGATCACGCTAATCATCTCCGAGCAATTTTCGTCCATTGTCGGTTCTATCGCATTCATCTAAACCCTCATAAATGCATCTTTTGCGTAGAGTCTGGCCATCTTCTCGATTTCATTGTTTCACGTCAAGGGATCCGGGTAGATCCTATTAAGGTTGAGGCGATTCTTAATCTCCCTCCTCCTTCTTCACTGCAGCAATTACAAATTTTGCAGGGGAAAGAGAACTTTATTCATCGTTTCATCCCGAATTACGCCGAGATTGCTCATGGTTTCACACGTCTTTTAAAGAAAGGTTCAGAGTTTGTTTGGGATAAAGTTTCCAACAATGCTTTCGAAGCTTTAAAGTTGTCCCTCACAAAAGCTCCTCTTCTTTTCCCTCCTGATTATAGTCGAGATTACTTCCTTTATCTGGCTGCTTCCGAGTATACTATCGTCATTGTCCTCGTTCAAGAGGATGATAACCACGATGAACATGTTATCTATTACTTGAGTAGAAGTCTATCATCAACGGAAGTCAAGTACCAACATGTTGAGAAACTGGCTTTGGCTACTGTTCAAGCAGTTCAACGTTTTCGTCATTATATTCTCTCCAGAAAAACTACAGTGATTTCACATTGTAACCCCATGCAACATATATTGACACGTCAATTGTTGGGGGCCAAGTACTCCAAGTGGATTGTCATTCTCCAGGAGTTCGACTTGGAATTTGATCGTGCCACGTCGAAGAAATCCTTAGTTTTTGCTGAGTTAATTTGTGATTTCCCCCACTCTGCCACGGAAAATGTAGCAGTTGATTCGTTACCTGACGAATCAATTTTCCTTATCAGTACTAATGATATTTGGTACGGATATATCATTATATATCTCCAAACTCAAACTTTCCGGCCTGCTTTGTCCAGTAATGAATGACGTCGTATACGTTATCAGGCTCGCCAGTACATTATCCTCGGCGATACTCTTTACGGTCGAGGCATTGGCTCTGTCTTTCGGCATTGTTTGACTTTTGACAAAGCTAAGAAAGCTTTGAATGACTGCCATTCAGGAGCATGTGGCAGTCATATGTCTGGGTATGCTACTGCCCAGAAGATCTTATGTCCAGGATACTTTTGGCCTTCTTTGTTCAATGACTGCATTACTATTGTTCGGAAGTGTCATGCCTTCCAGACCTATCAACAGAAGATTCGGTCGCATCCTTCTCCCCTTCATCCTGTAGTCTCAGTAGGTCCTTTTGCTAAATGGGGCATTGATTTCATGACATGTCACCCTCACTCGGTCGGGGGGCATGGTTATATTATTGTAGCTGTTGATTATTTTACAAAGTGGGCCGAGTCAATGCCGACATTCGATAATACTGGGAAGACTACAGTGTTATTTCTTTTCAACCATGTCATCACTCATTTTGGTGTCCCTCAAGCTATCGTTACCGATCACGGTAGTCATTTTAGGAATTATATGATGTTAGAACTTACAAAGAAGTTGGGCCTTCGTCATGATAGCTCAACACCCTATTATCCGCAGGCTAATGGCCAGGTTGAAGCAATCAATAAGGTTCTCATAACTATGATTCGACGGATGATAGGAATACATAAAACCAGCTGGAACACAATGTTGTTTTCGGCATTGTGGGCATATCGGACATCTGTTAAATCCGCTACGGGATTTACACCCTTTCGATTAGTTTATGGCATGGAATCCATTCTGCCAATAGAATGTGAAATACCTTCTTTGAAGCTAGTTGTAGAGCTCTTACCCAATACTTCTTCCGAAGAGGAACGTCTGTTGTATTTGATGCAATTAGATGAGACCCGACGTGATGCCACTTTAGTAATAGAAGCCAAAAAGAAACACGTTAAGGCACAATATGAAAAGCATGTCAAGCCTCATGTTTTCTCTGAAGGTGGTCTTGTTCTTCTATATGAACAGGATAAAGATGTCCTAGGAGCCAGGAATTTTGAACCTATGTGGTGTGGTCCCTACATTGTCAGCAAATTTTTGGAAAAAGGAGCGTATGAGCTAGTTGATTATGATGGTGTACCTTTGAGTGAACCCATGAATGAGTTGTACTTAAAAAAGTACTATGCATAAGTTATTTGTGCATGAGTACTTGTATTTTATGTATCATACTGCGTGTGTGTGTTACTTTAGTTTTTCTTTTGATGTTACCTGGTCTCTGCCCTTACGTGACATTGTGTTTGATTGCCAGATGTCGGAGTATTCGCTACCTTATATTGGCTTCACTGATGGAGCTAGCCGTAGTACTCGGAACCTAGCTTCTGCTGCATGGGAAATCTATGCCCCGACAAACGAACTCATATCTCTACGAGGTATATGTCTTGGATGAGCAACCAACAACATCGCATAGTATAGCGTCGTTGTTGAATTATTGGTTGATGCTATCTCTCTTGAAATTCGTCATTTGGTTGTGCGACTTGACTTGCAGCTTGTAGTACTACATCTCAGTAATGTATATTCTATTCGAAGTCCTACTTTATTAAGGGTATATTTGCGGATTCGCCTCTTGGAACGGTACTTTGATCACATTGAATATCAGCATATTCCTAGACATCTTAATACATTAACAGATGCTTTAGCTAATTATGTATTGGACAGGCATTTGAACAATTTATAAATCAAACACATTAAAATGTACACAATGTAAAGTAAACCGGTAGAAGCCATGTATATATATAACGATCAAAAAGTTTGTTTTATAAAATGCTTGTCCGAAGACCAAAATATCAAAAATTGAAGCTCATGGCTTCTACATAAGGACGTCATGGATTACGTTCACGATAACACACTAATGTCCTAGCAACTCTGCGGAGCAGTCGACCCATAGATGCAGAGACTCCCATAGTGTGACGTTGATCACGTCGTGGAATATCTTCCAGAGTCATATTTGGAACGTCTGCCATCAGACCCTCTAAATTATGCTCCACTGTCAGATAATCCTCGGCGTACTGTGGAACTGCTACTGCTGCCTCTCCTCATTGCTGGATAGGAGAACTACCAACAGGTCGATATGGTCCAACGTCTGTGTTATCAACAAGTTTTTGGTGTTAGTCTTTGGGTAAATCTATAAAACAAAAAAACATTTAAATATGTTAAAAATACAAAAACATTTAAAATATAAAAATTGGTGTACTTCTTACCGAGGTCTCCCCACTGTGCATCCTCAGGTAGTGCGAGGTCAGGATCACCATGGAAATCCAAGCCAGTGTATGCATAGTCATCTACCATCAGCATCTAGTTTTGAAGCCATTCGAAGAAGATATCGTCATACTTGACGATTGGCCCTACCACATGTCGAGCCATGATTTGACACCATCGTAACATCCTTGGATCCCTAGGACCCGGAAAGTGCCACTCAGCCTGAAGTCTAAACACAGGGACCCTCTCACAGAAGAAGGACACCAACAAAGATCCATATCCGAACTATTTTATCTCCCCACGCTATATTGACAATCCGGGCCATGAGTTGACACCATCGTAACATCCTTGGATCCCTAGGACCCGGAAAGTGCCACTCAGCCTGAAGTCTAAACACAGGGACCCTCTCACAGAAGAAGGACACCAACAAAGATCCATATCCGAACTGTTTTAGCTCCCCACGCCTACACTTGGTCAGTTGTTTCTTGATACTGCGCAATACTGCATCAGCCCAGTTAAATACCCGGGGCTCAATACACTCGATGGCGTACTGGAAATAGCTCTGCAGTGCCATATGTGGAGTGGCACTTCTAGCCATGTGAGAAATAGTGAAGAGAATGGTATGGAGAGTCAAGTCAGTTACTCCCCAGATTGCAACCTTCCCTTTCTTTCTTTCAGCCTCGGGTACACAATATTGGTTGCAGTATTCACTCATTGTCAAACCGCCCCTTCTACTGCCGGTCAAACTAACATAGGACCCTCGCCTGGATAAACCGGTCAAGAAATATATGTCCTCAATGTTGATAGTTAATGTGTGAGCTCCAACATTGAAAACTTTTTGGTCCGGATCCCACATTTGGACTAAGTACTCCAGTAATCGAACTTGGGCTCTCATGCCCGAGATACGGAAATATTTTAAGAGACCACAGTCTCTTAGTGCATCTATGGTGGGAGGGTGATTTTCGGCATTTGTATTATCCTCCTCGTGTTCCCGTTCTCTCCATTCGAGCACCATGATGATGTCTATTAACCTGCATGAGAAACATATGAAGATGGTTAATGATCTTAAACATGGAAAAATTCTTTATTGGTTAAATATTTAAAAAAAAACTTTTTGAATTCTGCGCTACTCGCATGTGCGCTACTACGCACAGTGCGAACTTCTCGCAAGCGCCTTAAGGCCCACCTGCGAGAATGAGTCATTCTCGGAGGTCCCATATGGGCCACCTGCGAGAATGAGTCATTCTTGGAGGTCCCATATGGGCCACCTGCGAGAATGCCTCCGCGCGCATAAGGGTTTAAAAAATCAACTTGAAATAGAACTTTTAACCAATTAAATAAAAATTTTAAACCATGCAAAGATAAGGAATGGAGAGCTTACCAAGGTGCTTCTGACGGCTCGTGAAATGATCGCCTGTAGCTCCCGGAAATCAACACTGAAGGCAGAGGGTAAAATGAGGGTTTTTTGAAACTCAAATGGTAAAAGTGTAAAATGGTATAGTAAATTTAGTTTTTCATTCATTTTAATTACTTTTACTATATCAAATATGGGTTTTTTATGTTTATCTATTATTTGACCCTAACCACTAATATGAAAATGAGTGAAGTGACTTGCAGGTATGAAACATGAAGGGTCATGGACAATTTTTTCTATGGTGTGGTATATTTTTGGATTGTTTGTTATGGTTTTGACATAAAACCTCGAGCGCCTTTTGTCCGTTATTGCGCTTGTGAAAAACATAAGAACGTGATCGAGCGTCATTTTATCTATTTTTTGGGCTCGCTGTGGTTATACGAAAAAGGAACCCCCCTGGAGTTTTCTTTAAGCTCTTTTCAGACTCTCTAAACAGGAAAAGATTGTCGAGTGACCTTGCTATTTTCACGCTCGATAAAGTATTTGAAGTATGCATCCTTCGAGCGATAGTTTAACCCTTTTTTGGTCTCGTTGGACTAGTGTACGAAAAAGGAACTGATAGAGTTCTCTTTTTAATTGTTTTTCCAAACTCTCTAATCTTGAAAAACCTTCGAGTTTTCTATCTCTGGACTCGTTAAAAAAACATTGACAGACCCGTAATGGGACCGAACCACTCCTTCCTAGGGTTCGTTAAAAATACTCCGAGGGACTCATCCGAAGGATGAGATTATATCAACAAGCATATGTGATCCTCTTCAAGCTTGCGTAAAAATAAAGAGGTACTTGCCAGAAATGGTGGGGGGGAGTTTGGGAAAGGGATATGTTTCGTCTTTGTATTAATTGGCAGTAAGTTTCGCTCTTGAACATGACACCCCCTACTCATCATCTGAAGTTGGTTTGGGTAATCCATTTGTCTCTCAGTCGATTTGATATCAAGGTCCTTCCATGTGTCGTCTTTGAGTCAATGCTGCCAAATCATTGGTCGTGTCGTTCATATGTTCAAGAGAAGTCCGTCTGAAACCTCTATTTGAGTCAGCCATCTGCAGTTATCCATTCTCTTCGTGTCGGCCTTCCCTGTGTCCAAAGTCCAATTGCTACATGCTCTGTTTCACTTTCAAACTCTGTTACTCATTTCGTGTCATTGATGGGGGATACATCAAGGTCCTCCTATGACGAGTCTTGTTCCGTCGACTTCAGCACATTATCCAGAATTAAGACTTAGAAATCATTCAGTACCTTGGAACTTGCATGCCTCAATGGCAAGTTTCTTCACTTTCGACAATGGGTTTACATCATTGACCCCTGATCGAAAGATTCCGTTGGGTGTTCGACATCAACTCATTTATTCACAGTCGATGGATTGTACGTTAGTACCTTGCGATTCATTGACATCAATGGTGATTTCCCTCACACTTGTTAACGGTTACATCAATGACCGGTAATCAAGTGGTTTCTACCATGTTCGACTTCAACACATGTAATCATATGGTTAGATTCGTACTTTGGGCGATGAGATTGAAGACCTTGGATATTGTCTTAAGTGATCCAGGTTGTGATGGAGTATGTATGATTTGCAACACATATATCCACTGTGTATGTTTCGTGGCTATGTCGTCTTGGTAGAAAATTTGTCGCATAGATCCACAGTGTATTCAGGTGGCTATGCTATATTATGACGGCATGGATCCACAGTGTATGATTGGTGGCCATGACCTTTGTTTATGATGTCATCAATATATGATCTGAGCATGGGAATGCCTACCTCAGAAGGGATACATATGATATTCTGCCGATGCTTGGATGTTTGCAGGTTTCCGATTAGATGGGTTCTTGGTTCTTGACACACACATGCAGCTTACAAATTCTATCGACTGTCACTGATTCCACTCTCAGACTTTGGGGGGAATTCTGTTATCCACAATTTTGGTCATCATGATGATGTTATGATGAATGAAAATCAAGCTCTTCACTAAGAACACTTTCCTGAGAAAAGTTACATTTTCCTTCTTCCAGAAATCATGCTTTTAAAGGATGTTCGCAGGCTACCTGTATATCTGCCTGCGAGAATCCCTGATTCTCGCAGACTGCATTAAGCTGGAGTGCGAGGGGTTCGCACTGTACCTAACTGTCAGGGTGTGAACATCATCTAAAGGAGGGAAAAAGGATAAAATCTTGAACCTTCTAGAAGGGAATCTTCTAGAAGCATGAGTTGTCTTCGAATGGTTGTTCAAGTGTTGGCATTCCGGATATCTTGGGATCATTCCTATCCAAGTAACTAATTTATTTTCTCCTATATATTGAGGGGAATGCTTATGGAAAAGGTTGGAATCAAATTATCAAGAGATTGATTGGAGAATTATTGAAAGCCTGTATGAAGGACTGATGCTACAGCAGCTAGAGACACCAGCAAGGTCATCAAAAGTGGTTGATTTTCTTCATGCATGAGCAAGTGTGTGTGTCAGAGCTAGGAGCCATCGAAAGGAGATCTACAACATCAAGGCTTAGGTTGTAAGTTTCACTTTCAATTAATTTAATACAGTAATATGTCCCTTTCCCATAAAGATGATGTCACTTTATTACATAACTCCTTGATCATATGTATAGATTAGCTGTTGAATATATTGATTTGATTTCACTTCGATTGGTTTGTACTGTTGTGATCTGAACGGCACAAGAGCGTTGGAGTGAAGCTTGGAACAACAAAGACCTAAGGAAAGCATTCATAAGGTATGTCCATGATCCTTGTCTCTTCGTTCATTCAATAGGCTAAATCTAGGGAAAGTGTATTATTCTTTCATGTTTTGTTCTAGATCTAGGTGGATCTAGGGAGATCGGTTTGTGTCTGCACTTACGGATTAATCCTAAAACACATGTCCAAAGGATAATTTCCCCACCCCATTCATTGATCAGATTATCGATGAATGTGCAGGCTCTGAGTTATTTTCATTCATGGATGGTTTCTTGGGATATAACCAGATTCATATCAAGCCCGAGGACCAGCATAATATATATTTTATTTGTCCATGGGGCACATTCGCTTATTGTAAGATGTCGTTTGGCCTGAAGAATGTTGGACCCACTTTTTAGTGGGCCATGTCTTTTTCTTTCCATGACCTTAGACATATAGTCGAGGCTTATCTCGATGATCTATCATCACGATATCTTAAGAGAGTTGATCATCCCACACTCCTCCAACTAATCTTTGAACGATGTCGCTACTATTGGATTCGATTGAATCGTAAAAAATGAAGTTTTTGCATGACATCGGGTCATCTTCTAGGTTTCGTAGTTTCAGAAACAAGGATCATGGTCAATCCTCTGAAGGTTGAGATGATCGTTCAGTTGCATCCCCCATGCAAAATTCCCCAACTTCAGAGCTTACAGGAGAAAGCGAACTTTCTTTGATGTTTTATCACAAACTATGCCGAGATCACTAAACGGTTTATGTGTTTATTGAAGAAGGTATTCCCTTTCTATTGGGATGAAGCTGCTCAATGCTCTTTCAAAGCATTGAAATGTGCTCTCACATCTTCCCCTCTGCTTCGGCCTCCCAATTATAATAAATATTTCTTATTGTATTTGGTCATTGTAGAGTTGACCATCGGTATGGTCTCGGTTCAAGAGGACGATTTTCTCGAACAACATGTCATTTATTACCTGAGTCAAGGCCTGGTTGGGTCGGAACTCAACTATTCCCATGTTGAGAAGCTTGCATTGGTAGCAATTCATGTTGTCCAGTGGTTCCGTCATTATATCCTTCTTCGCAATACCATTGTCATTGTCGTTTTGAATATGTTTCAATACGTGTTGAAATGCCGAATCATCGACGGAAATATCATTAGATGGATTGTTATCCTCGAGGAATTTGAAGGGCTCTTATCATCTGGTTGACTTTGAGGGAAACGCTTTGGCAGAGCCTAGAAATGGGCTCTACCTCAAGAAGTATTACTCATAGGTTGGTTGCCTTGGGTCACTTCTTGTACATATGTATAGTTTTTATACAATTAGTTTTTTTTGTCCTTTTGTTTTATGGACGTGTCGTTATTTACTTTATCTTTTTCACTATGTAAGATGTCAAGTGAATCAAAGGTTTTCTTTGGGTTCACAGACGGTTCTAGCTGACACACTTGGAGGCTTTCTTTCGCAACTTGGGTGATTTTCACACCTCAAGGCCAGCTGTTATCTTCTGGAGGTATCTGTCTAGGTGAGGCCACAAACAATGTCATCGAGTACAATGCAGTGATAGAGTTACTTCGTGACACTCTATCATGTGATATCTCTCACCTCCGGGTCTACTTAGATGCTCAGTTGGTTGTGTCCCAACTAAATGGGGTTTACTACGTTTATGATCCTACTTTACACCAACGATTCCTTAGGGTACGTCTCTTAGAACGTTGTTTTGATTACATTATGTATATCCATGTTTCTAGGAGATTAAATCAAATAACAGATACTCTAACTAATCAAGTTTTAGATTGGCATATTGCACACACATACACATGTACATACATTTGTAAATAAATGTAATCCATAAGACATGAAATATATATATATATATATCGAAATGTGTCAAAGTACATAGGTGGGCGCGAACGCCTCAAAAAATAATAATCTGGTATACATCACAGGGCTTATGCCCTAAAAAATATACAAATATTTCCCTCGGCACATGAATTCCATCCTATATAAGCTCAAGGCCTATTGGCCCTGATATAGTGAATGACGACGTTCTCCAAATTCCGAAAGAGTTGGATCCAAGTCCGTCGAACCCCAACTATGTGAAGCTTCATCGATGGCAGAAGATCCTCGATCTCGACCATGGGAACTGCACGAGTGAGCACAGTAAGGTTCCACTCCACCCGTCTCAAAAATCTCTCAGCCTCTCCGATGGGAGGCCCCCTTGTAGCTGCTAGTCCACCGACTGTTACTGCTACTGGTACTGCCTCTGGTTGAGGATGTCGCCTGGTCCTAGAGAAGTTTGTCGAGTGGATAGGTCCCATGTCTGTACATAAAACAGGTACATAGTTGTCAGATACTCTGATACACTTAAAAATGCTATATATAAAAGAAACTAAAAAATTAAATAACTTTAAAAAACACACATACCCATCTCTCCTCGCTCCTCTCCAGAAGGTACAGGCGTGTCTAGATCCCTAGAAAAGTTGATTACGACATAGGGTTAGTCCTCTATTTCCAGAATCTGTCGTTCCCACCAGTCAAAAAAAGTTTCATCGAAGGCCTCTATGGTACTTCATCCCCCCTGTCGTGAAAACAATGCTGCCCATCTACACACTGCTGGGAAGGAGGCCACATGCCCCCGCACTGTCTCTCACAGACTAAGGCTGCATACCCTCTCAAAAAATAATGAGCATAGAATGGTACCAAACCCAAATTTTTTGTTGCTACGCTCACGACAATCTGTAAGTTGCCTCCTCATGCAAGTAAGCATGGTCGTTCTCCAGTCAAAGATGTGTTCATCAAGGAACTTCATGGCACAATAAATATGTTCCCGGGAAGCCTGGTGGACGGCTGCGGACCCAATGATCCACCCAATGAGCAGTAGGATCACCTTCAGTGATAGGTTGGTGATCTTGTTGATGGGCACCTGAGAACCTAATTTCTCAGTGCCTACCTCACAATGCATGCTGATGTAGTCAGTGATGTTGAAGATCCCAAGAGGAAATGTGCGCAGATTGACTAGTTCCCCTCTCCTTGAGAGGCCAGTTAAGAAGTAAATGTCCTCAGTCATTGAAGTCAACGACTGCCCCTCAAGCATGAACACCTTTACGTTTGGATGCCAATAATCCACTAGTGCATTTAGAAGCCTGGGTTGTGCCCTGATAAGAGGACAATGGTAGAACTTCCATATCCCGCATTGTTTTAATGTGGAAATGGCAGCAAGGTCCTCATCGACCAAGATATCAATCTCCTCGTGTTCCCTCTCCCTCCACTGGACATACATCATGTTACATGAAAAGTTGAAGGGGGATTTAGCTCTAGCATTTTTCATTTTCTCCAGGATTTTGAGGGTGTACACGGGTTGTTTTGAACACAATCACGTACATCCATGGTCAAAGTTTTTTCTTCATGCGAATGTATGTGGGTTGTCCTTGGACAGCCCATGTACACATAGAGCCACCCTTTTTAAAGAGGGCGTGCCCCCCCAAAACTAAAAAAATGCAAGAAAGAAGAATGGAAATGCAAGAGGGATGAGTTTATACTAACCTTGTCTGAGCGAAAGTTTGTTTTGTCCTCTGAAGCTCCCAGAATCAACTCTTTTATAAAAGGGGTATTTTTCGCCTTTTGGTTAATTTTCAAATTGCAATGATGAAAATGAGTTGTCATCCTCTATTTATAGACTTTTTTGGCCCTTTTTGCCACTTTTTTGAACCCTTTTGTTGTTTTGTTGTGGCTTGAAAATCATTTAGTATGGTTATTGAGTTTCTTATTGGATGTTACGATGCACTTTTCTTTCAGTTTGGTAACATTTTTGGAGATGGGTCACTTTTAAAGGTCCTTTGGTAAAAGTCTTTTTTCCAACTTTTTGCATATAAGTTAGGATTCCACCTCCACTTTATGCATCTCATTTTATTTTCCTCTTTTCCATAGGATCAATCATTACTGCTTTAGAAGTGTCATAATTACGTGGTAGAGCCTACCTTTACATGGATTCCCTAGATAGTTCCTTGTTACATTTTGGCATCCATGATGTCTTTAAACGACTTTAGGCTCGGGAGCCCTTGGTATTCCTGTCATGATTACGATATTGAGCCTCATTTGTTTGATACACCATCACTCTTGGCCTCACCCTCGGGACTCCCAAAATGAGCATGATTTGTTGTCTTTCAAGCTCGCTTGGTATTTCGAAAGAAACATCCGAAAAGACTACATTTTTCTTTTCAATATTGTCTGGATTAATTTGAAAAGTAACCCCGTTGAGTATTCTTTAATCCCTTTTCAGAATCTCTAAACATGAAAATAATTCTGAGTGATCTTGTTTCCCTTCACGCTCGCCAAACTAAAACTTGAAGGCACGTCTATCCGGTGGCAGTTTACCCCTTTTTCGGTCCGGATGGTCAATTGTACAAATAAAGGTATACTATAGGATTTTTGGCTCGCTAGAAGATTATTCTCGGGTATAAGTTTAACCCTTTTTCGGGCCTGAGGGACTAAATTTATGAAAAAGGAACATTCTCCTTGGTTTTGGTTTATCACCCTTTTCGGGACTTTGATATTACTTACGAAAAAGGAACCCCCATAGAGTCCATAGTTAATCTCTTTTCAGACTCCCTAAAATAGAAAAGATAGTCGAGTGACCTTGTTCCTTCACACTCATTAAAATTGGTCCAGAAGAACATCTACTGGCACGGGTTACCCCTTTTTTTGGCCTGTAGACTAAGGAGAAAAAAGGTACACCTCGGGGGATTCGTCTCGCCGGGAGAGTTCTCCTCAGTAAATTTTATACTTTTTCGGGCTAAGGAGACTAAATCTAGAAAAAGGTTGTGAGTCCATAGTTAATCTCTTTTCAGACTCCCTAAAATTGGAAAGATGGTCGAGTGATCTTGTCTTTGTCACACTCATTAAAATGGTTTTGAATAGATGTATTTTTGGCGCTAGTTTACCCCTTTTTCGAACCAACTAGAATATTTCCAAAAAAGGTACCCCAGTGGAGTCTTCTTTTACGTTTATTCAGACTCTCTAAACGTGAAAAAACCACTTATCTTACCTTCTCTGAAATCATTAAAATTACATTGAAGGGGGTTTCATCGTGTCTTGCTTATCACATTTTCATTTTTCCGTCTTTGGCCTAATGTCGGATCCATATTTCTCTCAACTGGACCTTTGAAGCATGCCTTATATGCAAGCCTTGTAGCACTTTTCCTCTGCGACCTAACACCTTGACCCATGGAGGAATTTTTTCGAGTGTCATTTTCTTGCACATGTCTCCTTGCTCTGAGAATTAGTGTGTTCCTTGCACTTGGAACTAGTATGCTTGCGACACTCATTCCTCCTATGTAACATAGCATTATTTTATTCTTTTTCAAGCTCTTTAAAAATTGAAAAAGACAAAAAAAAATCAAAAAACACAAAAAGAGGGGACGGGAAATATATATTCGTTTTTGGCAGCACAATGAGTCTCCCTTGGATAAATCACATCCTTTTGTTTTTTTGTCAAGAATTGGGATCTAATATGACCTTAGGGAGTTTTTCTCGCTACATAGAGTTGTTTCCTCCTCCGTTTGGTTAGTCTTCCAAACACTTGGAGAGTTTTCGTTGCCTCCTGCATCGTAAACTTATGTCAATGTCATGATGCCTGAGTCTGATCATTTTTAGTGCTCTTGTCCAAGGGAATTTTCACCCATCCTGAGTCGACCTTTCTACGGTTTGTCTCTTGACCTCATGTCCATCGATCCAAAAATCCCAATCAAGTCCTTGTTCGAAATCAATGAAGTTCTCTACCTGATCATTGAGATCCTCTTTTCTTTTCTCATGAGTTGTCGAAGACCTCTGGGTAGTGAAGTCATACACTCACATTGCACTCCTACCCAAGTGTTGAATATCTTGAAGTTGTTTCTCAAGCTCTAAAGGCCTCATCTCCAGCCATCAGACATTATTGACTTCTTAAACATGGATACTATACATGTATATATTTGGTTTTGAGTTGTAGATATGCTATGTATTTCTCGTGGCTACACTTTATATAGTTATATGACATGGATATACAGTGTATTTGATTGGAAGCCATAATTTATTTCATTCCAAGCATGGGTATGCCCACCTCAGAGAGACAATTGTTATTTTTGCAAATGGCACCTCCCGAACTCTGGTCCCGGGCTCACTCACTTCGTACATTGGTGAAGATTTTGTAATGTATTTCTCCCATCAGATGATATTCTGAACTCACACATTAGGGGGAATCTATTATAACCCTAAATTTCTCCATACATGCATACCTGGAATTTGGCCCTCTTACTTGCATTTTTTTCCAAGCCATCACTGAGTTGCTCTTCTAAAAAACCCATTTTTTGAAGATGTGCGTGCCCTGCACCAATACTACCTGTGTACACATGCTTGTTGCACAACTACAACCCACATACGTATGCATGCTGCACCATTTCAACCCGCGTATACTTGCAAAATTTTCAAGGAATTCATTGAGATTACGGGCTATTAGGTGGTTTCAAAACTAATTCACCACCTATAGCCCATCACCCAATCGAATAACCATCCTTTTCTCATATAAAAGGAGGTGTTGGTGTCTCATTCCACATCTAGACATAAGAATAGTGAAACTCTGACCGTTTCACATCCCCTCTTTGCACCAAGCATTTGCAACCTTGTTGTGAGAATTGCCTTAGAATTCCCCAATTTTCCCTTTTTCCTCCATCATAAGCCCATTCCATTTGTCCAAGAAGAAGGTTGAGAGGAGAAATATACACAAAGGTGCACTTGGAGCTTGGTGAAGAGGATCTCAGACTAGGTTTGATGAGCAGTAGTCGACTTTGGTTGTAAGCAATCATTGTACTATCAATAAAAGAAGTACTTTTCCTATCCCAATAACATGATGTGTCGAATGTTTGCATTTTGATTTATTTTTTTATTATAACATATGACCCTCATTCATACATGAAATGCATGCTTGTAGTTTCCTGTTTATATGTCTTTGAATGTAGCCCAGCCTTGGGAAGAGGTTTGCAGTCAATGAAGCAATCGAGCACGAGAGGATCATCATCGGACGTGGAGTAAAGGTACAATTACCTGATCCTTCTAATTTTGATTTTATTTCATGAGGCTGGGGTATGTTTGGGGTAGTTAGAGAAGTAGGAGACTCTTAAATAGTTATTGATCTGCCAACATTGTAAACCCTGGTGTAGCCATAGGGGGGGGTTTCCCGCTAGCAAGAGGAGAAAATACTCACTTCAAGGGAGACATCCCAGGATTTAGTTGTTTGAAGGAGGGAAATAAAAGGTAAATGTGTGATACCCCTCTCTCTAGGTCAATCAAATTAGTCTTAATTCTTGAAGGATGAAGAAAGAGGATAAAAGTATACCTGCCTCTTACCAATACAACAAAAAACGTTAGGGAGACAATAAATGATAATAAATGCTTCGACAATACTTCAAGTTTATAGAAATTATTTTTGCTAATCAATGTATGAAGTGAAAGTGAATTATAAACAAGTGGCAACAATAATCAACGATGACAACTGTTATAACATCCAGAAAATGCACTTGAATAGACAATATAGAAAATTATTTTAGGTAGCAAAATGATATCACTTTTTATCATGCAAGATCTAGATATATGTTAATCAATAATGGTTTTCTCAACCATATGAACAAAAACAAATTTAACAATGATGACCGCAGTAAACAAGCTTCAGAAATGTACTTTGCTACAACAATTGAACAAACACTTTAGCATATATTGATAATAAATTTCCTTGTACAAATTATGGGTTTTTCTCAGGTAGTTGGTAGGTTGATATAGACTACAAACAATGGCTGTAATAGTGAATTATTAGTAGTAATTATGTGTTTTTTAGTATCTCTAAGCTAGGTTAGTTAACTAGTTAATGTTAGTAGGGTAATCAAGTAGGAAAAGGTTTGGAGTTTGAGTTTGAAGATACTTGTCAAAGAGTGAGGTTTGACAAGTGACTTTCTAAGGGTAGTGGATTCAAGTAGGAGGCTTCCTTCAAGGATGATAATAAATGATTTTACACATAATCCAAGAGGGAGAAATACCTAGGAGGAGTATCACCTTAAGTCCTCCTACGTTTTGACCTCAAGAAATGAGGAAGCTAGGGTGTAGGCACTTCTAGGCTCTAGCACCTCCTTCTTCTTGGAATTTTTATGGATGAAAAGTAATTTTCATAATAACTAAATATAAAACTCTAGAGAGCTAGCACTTTAGGGCCCTAAGGTTTCACTAGCTACTAGATCAATTCAATAAAGCTAGGAAAATGAAAAACAAGAAAGTTAGCACTTTAAGTTTCTTACTTCAAGCATTAAATAAGACGTGCACTTTCATAATATTGTATGAGCAAGAAAACCATTTCCATAAACATTTACAATGAAAAGAAAACAATTTACTTACTTGCACCAAGAATAATCATGTAATACCATGCAACATTGCCACAAATCTTCAAAACATTCATCCAAGTGCTAAAATAAGCCTTAAAAGAGAGGTGTGCCTTCCTTGTTTTAACCAATAACCCTAATAGGGCACAAATTTCATACATGTATTCTCCCAAGTGAGAGTGATGATGAAAAATGAATGTACTTTATGCCTATTTATACTAAATTATGACCTTTAATTAT
>JZKD02S0041389.1:23863-36537 GCA_000966675.3 Picea glauca
ATGATGTAGCAGATGTGTCAGATGAAGAACTTGAAGGAGTTCAACCAAATGTACTAGTAGGAGACAATGCATATCTTGATGATGATATCCATGATGAAGATATATTGCTCAAAAATGACATTGATGACGATGTTGATACGGTCAATCCTTTCAACACCTTATATGAACTAGATCATATAAATGTCTAGTTCGACGAAGATGATCAACTAGAAGATTAATGAATATATTGAAATGTTGAATTGTATATTGAAGTACACTTTCTATTCATTGGAGTACACTACAACCAAGGACAATAAAAATCATGTAAAGGAGGTACATATTCTTTTCTTATTATTTATTATGTTTCTTGTTCAAAAATTTCCAAAAGAAGTTGCAAAATTCTTAGCTATATGTCAAATTACATATTATGCACCATTTCTACCAATTAGTTATTCATATCTTTGATACCTATAACTAGTAGGTACTTATTTTTTCACTATGAACGAAATAACATTTAGATGGTGATGCATTTAGTTCTACGGCTAGGCCAATGTTGAAAGTTTTTCGATTTGTGATTGTATGGACTGGAATTTGACATGTTAGGACAACACACATGCATTGATGGTATGGGAGGGTTTCTGGACTCAAACAAATAACTTGACAATCAAATATTCTTTGGTTATTCTATCAAAACCAAAAAATAAGGTGCGCCTACTCATGTAATTGACCCCGCTTATAAGTGACATGTGAATGGGGCCATCATTGAAATTTTTTCAATTTGTGCTTGTATGGACTGAATTTTGACATGGTTAGACTAGACACATGCAATGGCAGTATGGGAGGGTTTCCAGACTCAAACATGACTTACACAAACAATTTGACAATCAAACAACAAGCCTCAATAAATTTTGATGGAATATGCAATTCCTTAGTGACGGCTTATTGATTAATATTCTCTTTTAGAACTTACCTAGATATTGGAATCCTATTGTCACATGATCAAACTATTTATGACATTGTTTCTTGTATATTTCAATATTTTTATACATTATACATATTTTTTGCAAATGACGTAAAATTTCAAGGTGTCAAGCATCAATAGCATGTTTATGATCAACACTAACTCAAATCGCACATAACAACTTATAAATATGAGGTCCAACATGTTACATAAATAGGGTGATCATAAAGTTATTTTTCACATTGATTATATCATCATTGCAGAATCATGTCCTGCATTTATTTTTTAGTTTTATAACTATTTGAAATTATGTTATGCTCAATGTTTAGCTACATATTAGTGATATAGTAATTTAATAATTTCATTAACACTTGTTTTCATAAATACTAGATCTATTTCTTTGGTGGCATCCTTATGTCATTGAAATATTTCTCAATTGAGTCTTTTTTCTTTTAGTTGTATCTTAATCCTCTTAACCTGCCCTCTTTATATAAAGGATGAATACAGTGGAACCAATTATGACTAATTACACCTAACTATAAGTAAGCATACCTAACGACTACTTCATTACTAACTCAGACAACCAAAACATGATTCTTAATTATCACACTAAGATGACTTTCCCTATATTGTTGGAAACATATGACACTTTTATCAACCACTTTTTCCAAGTGTGAAGTTAAACTCATCCAAGAATTATAGTGTTTCACACATCAGATACATGGCAATGACTTTGGACATGGTTAAAACTAGCCACCAACATTGTCCTATCACATTATAACGTCGACTATGGTTCAAATATCCAAATATCCAACGACCGTCAGGGACAATTCGATAAATTGATAGGGAAACAGACCATTCAAGGGTCAATTTGAAATCAATAGGGTAGGAGGTCCATTTTAGGTCATAGTTATCATATAAGAATACAAATATGATATAATACAAAAAAATATTGAAGGGAAAATTCGAATATGAAAAAACTACGAGTATACATCCCATCCATATGGAAAAATTGAAATTCTTAACAATTTTGAGGGACACTATGAGTTCTTGATAATTCATTTTTCCAAAACCTCATGAACAACATTTTTCAGCCTTATCTTAGAAATTTTGTATTGGTTTTCTTTGATGATATACTTATCTATAGGAATTCATGGGAAGAATGGCTTCAACATGTGGATAAAGTGCTCCAATATTTGAGTACAATCAATTGTGTGCAAAAATTCCAAATGTGATTTTAGAAAAAAGTATATTATTTGAATCATATTGTTTCACGTGAATGGGTTAAGGTTCTAAGGAATATGAATCGGTAAAGGTTGATCCTCAAAAGGTTCAATCTACCAAAAATTGGCATATTCCTAAAAGCATCAAAGCTATTAAAGGATTCCTGAGTCTTAGATGACAATATAGAAAATTCATTGGGAACTATGCAAGCAGGCACCCTCGATCACATCTCCCTTGAAGAATAATTCATTTGTGTGGAATGAAGAGGCTACCCTAGAATTCTCAATATTAAAGTAACATGTGGTTTTCGTAAAATGTTATTAGTAGAATGTGATGCATCATGAAAAGGAATTGGGGAAATATTTGGTGCAGGAAGGAAGACCATTGGATTTTGAAATTAAACAACTCAAGGGAAATAATTCAGTTAAATCTATATATGAAAAATAAATGTTAGTTATTATAGATATAATCACATGAATATACAAACATGTTTTTTCTGATCATCATCATCATAGGAGGGAAAGGTAATAAGGGTGGTTGTCCACAGCTAGGATCTCCCAAATACAAATGTTCTATCTACACCAATTATGAAAACTCATCGTAATATAGATTAAAATGTACTAAAAACAATATTATTTTCCTTCTACCACCCCTTCAAACATCTCTAGTCCTATTAGCCTATATATCCTCTCCTGGGGCTGCATGAACCATTACTCCAAATGCATTGGCCACTTAATCTTACTCAAGCAATAAGTATTTTAAATTAACTATGTTAATGCATGCAAACATCTGATTGATGTATTAGTTCATATCTATCAATGAATTATAAGGAACGAGAGGTTGGTGGCAAATGATGGAAGGCGCATGAGAAGCTAATCTTATAGGCATGTAGTAGGGAGTTCTTATGCTTCTTGTTATTCATTACAAGTGAAGCTATGCATTAATTTAAGTAGCATTAAAAGTGAAGCTATGCATTGAGATAACATGCACCACCATCTAAGGCCAAAACAACTTCATTTTCATAATAGGCCATGCTTTCACGGTTTGTATTCATACTGAAAATCAAAATCAAATGAGCTTTTACCCTTTTGTTCCACATGATATTTTTGTTCTCGTTGATCTCATCTTAGGACACCTACATTATATTTTATCAGATGTGTCGCCCCATCCAAAATCCCCACCTAACAATGTCTTCCGCCCGGATCGATCCACTGAAACGTGTCTTCAGGCCAAAACCAGGGGCAATGCCCCATCTCCACCCCACTGAATATGTAAAATAACATTAAAAGTAGTGGTATTTCACTTGCATTGAAAACAGATCCAACTTATTCTACACCTCTCAAGTCATTTCACAAAGTTGAACTAGAGTCAAGCTCAACAAGGTCTTCTTTCCCCGCTAATTCTGCCAAGCCCGTTCCCTTGGCTATGATTTGGCTAGATGGTAGATAGGGATATTGGGAATCTCATTAATCCATTCATATGCGTCACTAATTAGATGATGAGGCATCTGGATAGCTTAAGAGAGTCATAGCTACTCCTGCCATTTACCCGTGGTTGGTTGAATTTATTCACTTTGAAATTCAGAGCACTGGTCAGAAATCACATTGCGTCAGCATCCGCAGGGACCATCACAATGCTTTGTTTTAATTAAACATTAATATTCCCCTTGTCCATACCAGTTTTGAGTATATTAAATATATATATATATATATTATAACAAAACAAAAAATTTAAAATCATAAAAAAACGAAACATAAATAAAAAAACACAAAAAATCAAAACCAAAAACATACAACCAAAAAAAACAAGCCAATTCATTCCATTAAATAGTAGGAGACAATGCAAAACCCCATGATAGCGACAAAGGAGAAAGAGAAGGAGGCCAAAATACCATGACAATGACAAAGGAGAGAGTGAAGGAGGCCAAAACCCCATGCCAACAACAGAGGAGAGAGTGAAGAAGGCCAAAACCCCGTGACAGTGACAGAGGAGAGAGTGAAGGAGGTCAAAACCCCACAACAACAACATAGGAGAGAGTGAAGGAGGCCAAAACCCTGCAACAACGACAAAGGAGACAATGAAGGAGGCCCTATCTAGCAAAATCAGACAACGACAAAGGAAGAGGAGGCCCTATTCGACCAAACCCAACAACGACCAACACATGGAGTGGAGATGCCACCGTAATTGGTAATTTCTATGAGTGGTTGTTATATCCCGAAATTCCCTACTCATGCATACATGGCATTGACCCTCTTACTTGCATAATTTTCCAAATCACTACTGATAAGCTCTACTTAAAAAACCATTTTTTAGAGCATGTACACGCCCTGCACCACTACAGCCTGCATACATGCGCTTGCTGTGTGCTAGACAACATGCGTACACATGTTTTTTTCACAATACACAACCCGCGTATACCTCCAAAAGTTGTAAAAATTAAAAATTTGTAAGGAATTCAATGGAATTCACGGGCTATTGGAGGTTTCCCAACCAATTCACTTGCTATAGCCCATCCCCCAACTGAATAACCATCCTTTTATCATATAAAAGGAGGTTTTGGGGTCTCATTTCAAAACCAAGCATAAGAACAATGAAACTCTGCCCAATTTCACTTCCCTTCCTTGCCCAAGCATTTGCTACCTTTTGTGAGTTACTGCCTCAACACTCCCTCTTCATCCCCTTTTCTTCCATTCAATCCATTCCCTTTGCTTGAGGTGATTAATAGATTGCGAGAAGAGGCTTATTGAAGGTGCACTTGTATCATTGTAAAGAGGAGCTCGGACCAGGTTCGCGGAACGGTGGCCGACAATGATTGTAAGTTTCAGTCTTTGTTTGATGAATACAATAATCTCTTTTCCCTGTCCCAAATGATGATGTTTTGTTTCTTTTCTTTGATTTATACATAACATTTTATATCTAACCCTAATTCATGAATAGAAATATCATGCTTGTAGCTCTATTTTCCTAGCTTTGGATGTAGGTTAGATTTGGGAGGATACTTGTAGTCGTTGGAGCTACATAGCTTGAGGAGATCATCACCAGACGTTGGATAAAGGTACAGTTACTGATATTCTCTTCCACTGATTTCTGTTCATTTATTTTGGTATGTTTGGGGTAGTGTAGAAACTAGGTTGACTTTTAGACGATCATTTTCTCTATCTATATTCTAAACCCTGCTATAGTTATAGGGGGGTTTTCCCACTAGCAGAACTGGCGACCATACTGGGGAGTCTCTCTAGTGTTTTAGGGAATTTTTTGGGTTGATTGATTGGTTTTTGTTTGCCTTTTGAGTTTCAATCATGTTTACTGAGTATTTTTAGGGTTTATGGTCACCTGCAAGTTGCATACCAGCCATGCCTTTCCTGTAAGTCTTCCTTGTATTTTTATTTAAAAATAATTCTCAGAGGTGTATGCGCCCTGTTTTGGGTCAGCGCGCGTACATACGTGCTCCACACAGTAGACAACCCACGTACCTACGTAGGTTGCTGATGAAACAACTCGAGTCTCTGTTTCATGAAAGTATTTTTTAGTAAAGAGAGAGTTTGTCTCTTTCCTGATAGAATTTCAGACTTCTCAGGACTTTCTTGAATCAGTCAGAGTCTTTGTCTATGGCCATAGCTTGGGTTGAAGTTTCAGTTTACTTGTTCCTTAGTCTTCTTGTGTTTTCCCTAAAAGGTTTAGAGCGAGCTGTCAAGTTTTAGATCCACCTTTCAATTTCTTGATTGAATCCATGCGATCCATATTGGGCTTAGGGTCTTTATCAGTCTTGTTTTCAATTTTCACTTTTTCCTTGTTTCTTGCTTTGAAAAAAACCGTTTTAGTTCAGTTTTTTCTTGTTAAAGCAGTTCGAAAAATAATAAAAAGGAGAATTTATTTTCTTGCATTTAGTTTGGTAAAGTAGTCAAGGTTGTTATTTGCAAAAGAAAAAGAGTCTTCATTTCAAAGTTCTTTTTGATTTCCTGAAACATAAGTAGTTTGTAGTCAGACGAAAGCAAGTTTTAAGATTTCTTCATTTACGAGATCTTGAAATATCAATTAGAAAAGTCGAATTTACAAAGAGTTGTTTACAAGCATTGCTTTAATTTTGAAGTATCTTTTGGTTTCAAATGATTTTAAGTTCTCTTCCTTATTCATCTCTTCATAACACCATCAATTTCACTACCGCACCCTTTCTGTAAATCAAGCCTTAAAATTAACGCTTATTCTAAAAATTATTAAACTTTTTGTTTGTAGGGTTCACCGACTAGTTTAGGGTTTTAGGGCCTTGAATTAAGTGTGAAGAGGAAATTCTTCAAGGCCACTTTAAAAAAAACATTGGATTTTGAGATAGGGAGTGTTTGAAGTCTACTGTTGTAAGATTTAGCTGAGACCCCCCTCTAATACCGGGGATAAACACGAGGTTGTGTGAGGAAAGGAATAGGAGATAACCCCTCCGAAGTTGGACTAAATGTAGTGAGGATTGTATATTGAGTGTCTTTCTCGAGAACAATACCGATCACATTTGCCTACAGAGATTTGTGGACCTCGAATTCGTTTGAGATCCTCACTTGTATTTGAACCAATTTCTTTCGATACCCTTGAAGGGATTTAGACTTGTTATCCTGCTCATTACGATCTGCTTGACTGTCGATTGTACCTGCTTGGTAACTGACTACGAGCTGGAAACCTATTTTCCCATATTTTACAAACTTACATAGGTGACTGCGGGGGTATACTGTGGTACCTAGGGAAGATGTCAGATCATGCTTCACAGAGTATACTCGAAGGGCACTTACGTGTTCGAGTTTCACTTGCACCGATTAGTTGCTCTAGTGTTGATTGGCGTAACCATCCTTCCCACTAGTTAGTCGACTGCTTGATTTATCTTTAGGAAAGTTTTTAGTTTGTGCTTTGTGTTCTACGCTAGTCAATCCTTACTGTGTCATTTGATCATTCCACAAAGTGAATATCAACAACTCTGCCGATCGTGAAGGCTTCAGGGCCTGTCGCTCGTTACTTTGGAGCCACCTCCACCACTGTTAAGGCGAAGACTTGATCAAGAAGGGTCATTCAAAGTGACCGAGCTGCAGGAAACTACGCCCAAGCCTGCTCCGCGGGGATAATTTTTGGCTATGAAGGAATCCACCATCTCTGACCTTGACACTGAAGGTTTCAGGCCAGCCAATCCTCCGATTACCAACTTATTGACGTCGATCTTGATTCAGATTGTCCCTCATGAGGTGACATCTTCTGAGTGCCAGCTAGTTCTATAAGTGGAAATGGAAGCAAATGTTGCTACTCCATCCAAGAGTCCCCGTAATCCCATTACAGCTAATACTGCAAGGGGAATCCTACCTCCTCTCCCACATTCTCCAGTAGTGGTTCGATACCTTTAATGACTTCAACCACTGTTCTGTTTATTCAGAGTGAAACGAGCGCTCCCTTCTCATATGGGATGCCCGACTTTGATACAAACTTGGTTCTTACTTATTATACCTTACAGACCATGGGCCTGGGGGCATGGAACTCAAACGATCCCTTGCAAGGGTCAACCACGGGTACTACTGTCCCTTTTAATGCTATCCCTTATGGTGGGGGTCATATACATCCTCCGTCCCCTTCGCTCGACGGTGCTTTTCATCAGCCGATTGGGTCGAATGATAATTATAGCCTATTTGGTGGAGGTAGTTTAGGACCTTCGTCTTATACAATACCGATTGGATCTATGCCGTTATCTTTGTTCGATGCATTTGGGAATAATCCTTTTTCTTCAGCTGCTTTCTAAACTGGGATCAACCCTAGCTTTGGTCAATAGAACCTGATGCAAGGTACTATTCCTTCATAGGGAGCAACGACTGGAGTTTACTCCACATAGGGTTTTTGGAATCCTTGGTAGGGATTAGTTCCTTCACAAGGGATGTCGGCCGAGGGTAACCCCTTCCATACTCAATGGAACTCTGGGAAAGGCTCCATACCCATGCCCATCGGATCGGCTAGGGGAATCCCCTTCCAAGGTCCTTGGAACACAATGCAGGGAGCAAGCCTACGCAGACTATGTTGTCCAATTTCAAGAGTCAGCTGATGACACCCCAACAGATGCAGTTTCCCTTTGCTAGTTAAGGCCACGGTTTCTACCAAAAGCCTGCGTAGAAGTCCAAATTTTCCTGTCAACCCGGTGCCAGTTGAAATCCAGGGCCCTCTTTTCCTTTAAATAATTCACCACTGAAACTACCATTTATGGAAACTCTAAATCTGCCAGACTTGTCGAGATTACTGAATGACCCATTTTGTCATGGTCCGCCTTAGCCCCCCATTCCAATTAAGTTTCCTTTAGATATTCCAAAATTTGAGGGCAAGCCTAGCTAAGATCCAGGTGATCATGTGACCACCTTTCACTTGTGGTGCTCATCAAACTCGCTGAAGGACGAATTTGTCCAATTGCGCCTTTTCCAACACATTCTTATAGGGGGTGTGGTGAAGTGGTATATTGAGCTCAATGGCTCGAGGTACTCTTACTTTAACAAATTTGCGGTGGTATTCTTGAACCATTTCCAGTTACCTATGAGATATGATGCCGACACTGAATTGCTAGCCAAATTTGAGCAAACTAAGGCCGACCATATCTCTGATCATATACGATAATGGCGGCATAGAAAGAGCTTGATTAAAGTCAAGGTCCCTCCTGCTTTCTTGCTTGAGTTGTTCTTGAAGTCTTTGGTTCCCTACGTATCCAAGGATGTAGCAAATTCCAGAGTGTTTTCATAGGAGGAGGTGATTATGAGAGCCCAACAACTTAAACTGATCTACTCTTAGTTTGGCTTGATCTATGAGATATTTCTAGATGCGTCGTGGTCTACTCTCAATAAGGCCAAACAAAATTTTGGGCCCCATGCCGATGACATCGTGCGGTCAACATAAAGCAAGTCTGCGGATCTGTTGTCAAATTTGCAACAATCATTGATACAAAAGACCATGTCCAGCTAGACTCTGAGTTTAGTTGTTCCCCCTACCCAAACATCAAATGTACACAGTGTGTAGTCGACGAATTCCAAGGCCAACCAATAGGATGAGGGAAAGAAGAAACAATGAAATAAGAAGGGTAAAGGGGATAAAAAGGATACCAATAATGCTATCCCGAGGAAAACGAAGAAGAAGAAATCAAAGTATCTGTGTAATCTCTGCACGAAATACCACCTGACTCACCTATGCCCTCGGCTTGCAGAATCCCAAAAGCTATTAGTGCAACAACAACCTACTGTGTTAACAAACCCTTTTCCACAAGGGAAAAATATGGCTCAGGATTCCGCATCCACAAGCGAGACAGAGGGCAGTCAGGGACCCCCTGCGCCTACAAATAACAACCTGACCATGAATATTTACATGATGAACGCCGATGCTCATTTATCGACCACGAATCGTGACTACAAAATTCCAGAATCTTCTAAGAAGGGAAAAGGAAGCCACTAACCCATCGAATCCTCTCCAAATTGAGAAGGCGGTGGGAGAAACAATGAATTGCATCCCTAAATGTGTGTTTAAGAAGGCTTCTCATAATACAAATGCGAGGGCTGACCATAACTACTATGTTGTAGAAGATATTGCACATACCTCTTGCGCGATGTCTTCTCTGGAAGTCCTCCAAAGTTTCCCCTTGCAAAGAAAAGCTCTGTTGTCTGCCTTGGGAGCGACATAGACTTGTAACCCATGAGCGATTATTTTCGATCCAACTGAATTAAAACCCTATCTTCCTCACCACGTTTCCTTTCAGATAGTAGTGGCTTACACCAAGAAATATTTTACATGGAACATTTTTCGTACAATGGTTCATGAGGGTGCCTCGACTTGCATGATATCTATGGCATGTTGGAAGGCCATTGGATGGCCTGAGTTGTCTCTGTCTCCTACGTTGCTTACGGATTTTGATGGTCAGTCATTTAGACCACAAAGAATAATTAATTCCTTTCCCGTGCAGTTAGGGGGTAAAACTATGTGTATCGAAGTTGAAGTAGTCGATGCGCCTCTCGACTACAACCTATTGTTAGAAAGAAGTTGGACTTATGCGATGCATGCCATGGTTGCTACGGTTTTTTGGGTATTATGTTTTACACATGAGGGACGGATTGTGACCATCAACCAGTTGTATTTCTCTCATTCCGACCCTTCATCGGGGGCTTCCATGGTCCCGATGATTGAAAATCCACAGCCTGGCATTGCTAACTTAGGTGCCAATTTGTTTCCATCATTGATGGGAACCTTTGATTACCCGCCGCCTTCTAACGATGTAAAGCTTATATCGGTTATTCCCGACTAGCCGAGGGATATAATTTACCTTCCCCATCGGCCTTGATGGAATGGATAAGGAATCTTGGCATGGCCATGACCTTATCCATGACTGTGGTTGCATACAACATTGTCCAACAAACTTCGACCAACCCCGAACTGGCTCCCTCATAGGATTTAGATACAAATCCTGAGCCTATTTGGGCTCAAGATTATATTTCCACTCAAGATTCTTTAGACTTGGTCTTACCCTCTAACGAGGCGATTCTAAAGGAAATGAATGGTCTTGACAGACCTTGGGATGATCTACATCATAGACCTTATTTCCTTCCAGAGCTTAGGATAATAGAGGCGAGAGAATTTGTTTTGACCGTGAATGGAGATAATGCTTGTCCTATCAATCCTCTAGATACACATGGAGTTTGTGCCGAGGGTAACATGGAAATCATTAATACAATGATTCCAATCGACATTTCCAAAAGCCTTGGCGTCACGGAGAATGTTTTTGTCGAAGCAGATTTCTCCCCCGAAGAGATTCAAACTTACACTGAGTTATTCAAAGAGTTCTGCGACGTTTTTCCTGGTCTTACGAGGAAATTCCAAGCATCGACCCATGAATTGTCGAACATGAAATCATGACTTATCCTGATGCCAAATCGGTCTGAAATAAGCTTCGTCCGGTCAATCCTCGAAAAGTGGCAGCAATCAAGGCAAAAGTAGAAAAGCTACTCAAAGTTGATTTTATCTACCCTGTACAATTGACAGAATGGGTGTCGAACCCGGTTCCAGTTAATAAGAAACAAGGAATGATTCATGTTTGTATGGACTTCCATGATTTGAATAAGGCCTGCTTGAAAGAAAATTTCCCTACCCTGTTTATCAATCAGATTGTTGATGAATGTGCAGGCTGCGAAGTCTTTTTGTTCATGGACGGTTTTTTGGGATACAATAAGATTCAAATAAAACCCGAGGACCAACATAAAACAACTTTTATTTGTCCTTGGGGTACCTTGGCATATCATAAGATGCCTTTTGTCCTAAAGAATGCTATATCCACCTTTCAGTGGGCAATGTCATTCGCTTTTCATGATCTCAAACACATAGTCGAGGCGTACCTTGATGATCTAGCATCACGTTATCGCAAGAGATCTAATCATCCCTCCCATCTACGACTAATCTTTGAACGATGTCGCTACTATCTGATTCACTTGAATCCTAACAAGTACAGTTTTTACGTGATGTTAGGTCATCTTTTAGGTTTTATTGTATCGACAACGGGGATCATGGTCAATCCTCTCAAAGTTGAGGGGATAGTTCAATTGCCTCGCTCGTGCACGATATCCCAGCTTCAGAGCTTACAAGGGAAAGAAATTTTTCTTCGACGTTTTGTCGTGAATTACACCGAGATCACTAAAGGGTTTATGCGTATTTTGAAAAAAGGTGTCCCATTTTGTTGGGATGAAGCTGCTCAATGATCCTTTGAAGCGTTGAAACGTGCCTTGACGTCTGCCCCTCTACTCCAGACTCCTGATTATAATAGAGATTTCTTATTGTATTTGGCTGCTGCGGAGTCGACCATCGACATGGTCTTGGTTCAAGAAGATGATATGCTTGAAGAACATGTTATATATTACCTTAGCCGAGGCATGTTTGGACCGGAAGTCAACTACTCTCATGTTGAGAAACTTGCTTTGGCGGTTGTCCATGCTGTCCAACGGTTCCATCACTACATTTTTCTTCGCAAGACCACTGTCATTTCCATCATCAACCCTTTCCAATATGTGTTAACATGATAGGTCATTGGCAGAAATATTAGTAGATGGTGTCAGTGTTTCATGGAAATCTTCACAAGAGATCTAGCTAAAACAAGTACAAACAAAGCTTATCAAGAAAGGAAGAGAGATTCAATATGGAAGAATGAGAAAATATGTTCACACTACTCCAATGAGCTGATGATTGATACATAGATCATGATCAATATGATACAATGAATGAGTGAATTACACTCATATATAGGGCAAAGCATTCCATAATTAAAAAAAGAAATCAAGCAGTTACCTTTCCTTAGGAATGCATGCATTGATCCGGATTATTTTCGGCACGAAATGAGAGCGGAGATATAATAAAGAAATGCATAGAGATATCGCGTATATCCAGTAATATAACATAAATATATCAGAGATGCAACCATAAACACAAAGATACAGTAATACACGATTTCTATTAATGAAAGAAATGTACAGAGACTGTA
>JZKD02S0041389.1:38979-64939 GCA_000966675.3 Picea glauca
AAAATGGCCCCGGAAGTGAAAACCTGCTAAAAATAGTAAATTGCCAAAATGGCCAAAAAACTGTTTTGAGCCATTTGGAAAAGGTGGGTGGCCCCCGATATCCACCTGGATCATGCATGCATAATAGTGATGGTAAAAATAGAAAGTCTAAATAGAACTAGTCAGGTAACTCCCATTGAACTAGTGTGTCGAAAAATATAAATTTCTCCAACACCCCCCTTGAACATCACTATGGAGTAAAAAATGAGTCTCGACTACTAGGCCATTTTAGGTACTCATGTACAATGAAACTAATGAACACTGAATACAAGTGAAGAAAGAAGGAAAACCACGTGGGAACAAAACCCCCTCTCAAAAGATAATGTATCAAAAGAAGAAAATAACAACTGCTAGACAACTGTGTTCTTCATTGCAAGACGATCCCTCAAATTCTGAAACTTATGCTCATTGAAAGTCTTCGTGAAGATGTAGAAATATTTATGGATATGATGAAGTCCTTTGGAAACCTGTCGAGCCTTGTACTTCTTGATCCTGTGGACCCATCTTCACCTGGAAATATTCCTTTCTGGTGGACGTGGAACTAGATTCCAAGTCCAGTTCTGTAGGAGTGAGTCATACTCCTTCTGCATGAATGCTTTCCATAATAGATTTCCCACAACCCTATTGTAGTTATGTGGATTAGTAGATTGAACCATATAGAAATGCATGGGCATCACAGGTTCTGAAGCTGAAAATACATGAGAAGGCTCCTCATGCTGAGATCGAGTCCTCCTTGAATCCAATGGATTCCCTGCAAGGTTGTCTGTTGCCTAAAGTGTGGTATGTGCCTTCTTGGGAATCTTCTGAAGCTTCGATCCTGGCTTCTTATTTGGATGTACTACCTTCTTATTTCCATGTACAAAATCTGAGTGTATGGAATCATCTCTGATGTCTGAAACTGATGGAAGAACAAGAGTATATGCATGTTGCACTGGAGGTGCATGCAAAGTACTCTCCTTATGTGTAAGTATAATAGAGGAGTCATCGTCAGAAAACTTAGTGAATTTATACAACCTTGACTTGTGATCCACCTCACCAGTTAAAATAATGGAATTGTCATGCATGTCAATTACTGAAAATGAATCTGATGTAAATTCAACCTTTTTGCCTTTCTGAGTGATCTGATAAACTGAGAGAAGATTCATAGAAAGCTTTGGAACACATAAAACATTCTCAAAACTGCTATTGTGGAGTTCCACTCTCCCTTCTCCTGCTACTGCTACTGGAGTATCATCCCCCATGAGAATAGGGGGTCTTGAGCATGGACTCAAGGAAGAAAAAACATCCTCTTTCGTTGCCATATAATGGGTTGCATCAGAATCTATAATCCATGAATCAGATGAGGAATTAATTGCAACAAGAGCATGATGATTACCTTTCTTAGGAGAAGGATCTTCTTCCTTCTGCTTCTTGACTCCCTCTGGAATGAAGTTTCCAAGGTTAATTTGTTGAAGTGCATGTGCCATAAGATCGATCTATTTCTTCATGCATGTTCATTCTTCATGATTTGGTTTATTGCAGTAAGTGCACTACTTTCCCTTCTTCTTCTTCTTGGAATCTGAAGAGTCTTTGGAACCTGAAGAATCATTAAAGGATTTGGAATATCCCTCCTTCCTGTTCTGTTTGAATGACCCTTGTCCATCCTGCATGGTGAGTGCATGTGATTTGGGATCTTTCATGAGGCCCACATGTATGAGTTTGTTCTTCTCTTGTGTAAGAGACTCAATGAACTGAGCCAACGTAGACATTTTCCAATTTGTTCCAAAAATACATCTGCCAGAATGGAAATTGGAGACATATATAGTGTATTCTGGTCCTAGCTTGTCCAATATTGTTAGAATAAGTTGTTTCTCTTGTGTAGACTTTTCAATACCCCATTCACTCAATTTTAATAGCAAAGATTTAAATTTAGTAAAAAAATCTTGTATATTATCAAAACTTTTAGGGTCTAAGGTATTCAACTCTACCTCAAGCATATGACCTCGCATCTCATCCTGCTTTCCAAAGAGTCCTTCCAAAGTGGTCCAAATCTCGTTTGGAGTCTTGCATGTAGCAACATAAAGCCACAAATCAATGGAGATTAACTCAAGAAGTAGTCCCGTGGCCTCATCCTTACGGTTTTCCCATCTCATCTTCTCAATCGCTGATGTAGGTTCTGTTTCTGTCGCCATCGTCAAATTATACAATCCTTTCCTTCTGAGTTGGAATTCTACCTTGAGCTTCCAATCAAAATAATTGTATGGTGTGAGTATTACCACCAAGTTTGGCTGTATAATAGTTGTCATATCCGTCTCTCCCATTGATTCCAAGAACCCCTAAAAATTTACTCTCAATCTGCAAGTAAAAAATTAAGAAATTAAGAATTCATATCAGTTTCAGGAGATGATCTTGCAACTTACTTTCTGAACAAATGGTGAGGATACTCCCCAAACGGTTGAAAACCCACTTCCAAAATGGGCCGATTTACTTTTCTAGTGGACTGTTTCCTCCAAAATGTAATATTTTGGGAGCAATGAATGTGGAAAGGTATGACCACGGATTCATATCAGTTTCAGGAGGTTATCTTGCGACTCACCTTTTGTGAAAACGGTAAAGAATCTCGCCAAACGGTTGAAAACCCACTTAAAAAATGGGCCTATTTACTTTCATCATGAGCCGTTTCCTCAAAAACGTAATAGTTTGGGAGGAATAACTGCTGAAATTTACGACCACAGATTTAGCTCGCCGAAACTCCGATTTTCCTTATTCTTTGGCTTGTCTAGCTTGCTCCAAGCAGCATAGCTCTGATACCATGTCAGTGTTTCATGGAAACCTGCACAGGAGATCTAGCTAAAACAAGTACAAACAAATCTTATCAAGAAAGGAAGAGAGATTCAATATGGAAGAATGAGAAAATATATTCACACTACTCCAATGAGCTGATGATTGATACATAGATCATGATCAATATGATACAATGAATGAGTGGAATGCACTCATATGTAGGGCAAAGCACTCCACAATTAAGAAAAGAAATCAAGCAGTTAGCTTTCCTTAGGAATGCATGCATGCATAATAGTGATGGTAAAAATAGAAAGTCTAAATAGAACTAGTCAGTTAACTCCCACTAAACTAGTGTGTCGAAAAATATAAATTTCTCCAACAGATGGATAGTCATCTTATAGGAGTTTGACTTGGATTTTGTTTTTGCGAAGTCCAAAAAGTCATTGGTCTTTGTCGAACTCATTTCAGAACTTCCGATCGAGTGTATTGATATCACGCCCGAATAATCGCCTATTAATGGAGATATTTTTCTAATTGCATCTTCAGACCCTTGGTACGAAGATTAAATTGTGTATCTCCAGACTTTGAAGTGCCCCACTTCTACTTCCCATGATGAGCATCGATGAATTTAACATCTGGCGTGAAACTATCTCATACTCAATGGCACTTTGTATCGTCGAGGAGTAGATTACATTCTTCAACAATGTCTTACCCACGAAGAAGCATAGCTCATCTTGAACGACTATCACACTAGAGCATGTGGTGGTCATTTTTCTGGGTTGGAAATATCCCAAAAGATTCTACGTGCAAGTTAATTCTAGCCCTCATTAATCAAGGATTGTGTAGAGTCGGTCAAGAAGTGCCACCTATACCAGATATTCTATTGGAAGATGCGGGCACATCCTACTCCTATGTTTCTAGTAATTGTTGTTGGCCCTTTCACCAAGTGTGGGATTGAATTTACTACATGTCACCCGACTTCAACCAAGGGGCATCGTTACTTCATTGTATCAGTAGACTACTTCACGAAGTGGGTCGAAGCTATGCCAAAGTTTAACAATGATGGTGAAACAACGACTCTTTTCATCTTTATTCAGATAGTATCAAGGTTCGTTATCTCGAAGGAGATTGTCACTGACCATGGCCGTCACTTACAAAACAAAATGTTGTTTGAATTAATGTCAAATGTCGGGGTTCAAATTGGAACATTAATCACCTTATTACCCACAAGCGAACAGTCAGGTTGAAGCTGTGAATAAGTCTCTCAAGACTATTCTTTAGCGGACGATCAATTCTGCCAACTTGAATTGGCATTTGATGTTGTATTCAACATTGTGGGCCTACCAAACGTCTGTGAAGACTACCACCTTTTTTTCACCTTTTCAACTCATATATGGGTTGGAAGCAGTGTTACCTATTGAATGTCAGATTCCTTCTTTAAAGTTGGCACCAAAATTATTGCCGGACACTGCACCACTTGAGGAACACATTTTATATCTCGAGCAACTCGATGAGAAACGTTGTGATGCAACCTTAGCCAATGAGGCTCATAAGCAACGAGTCAAGTGTCAATATGATCGGTCCATTCATCCTTGGATTTTCTCCGAAGGTGATCTTTGAAGGATAAGATTTTGTTACTGAGGGGGGGGGGGTGAATCAGTGACAGGAAAATTATATCAATTTTTACTTATTAATGCAAAACAAAATCTTAACACAGTATTTTATCGTGGAACCCAAATGGGAAAAACCACAAACTCTTTTCTATTAAATGCAATTTGTTTTACATGTTACATATGAGGAAGATGCACTTCCTCTTTGATCAACACCAACTGATCAGGATGCACCCACACCCTGGTTTACTAGCACCAACAGGTAGGAGGCTACAACCCCCTATTTAGTCAACTACAACTGACAAGGAAACACCAACTCCCTCTACAAGCACCAACCTACCCTTGCACCACCCAACCACCCTTAATGCATAGGTATTATCTTTTCTTCCTGGAATCTGCTTTAGCTTTTGATCTTCTTTTCTGGACTGCAGAGACACTTTCTTCTCACCACTTTTTCTAATTTATATACTATCTAAACGAGTGTGAAATTTAAAACATCGTGTCCCTTTATTTGAACCATTGTACCTTTTCATTTAAAATGATAATTAAACTTTAATTAATATTATTTTTCCTTTTTATTCATTATTCATGTTTTTCATGATTTATTCTCTTTTAATCATGACTGTGTATCAGTTCATTATACCGTGAAGGTTTTTCATAAATTGATCACAGTCATGGATCAATTTAATCCTTTATACTTGATATCAAATCTCTTTTACTTCACAGAGACCAGATTCTGTGGAGGCGCTTCGTTCAAGCCATTTCACATGACCGTGCGTTACAGAACCACTGGCTCAACAATTTTGGCAACACATTACACTCTGCAATGTTAAACCTCTTTACAATATGACCAATGGCGGTGACCTCACGATTAAGGAAATTTAGACGAAATGAGCATTTGATCTCTTCTCAGTTCAACAACCACGATTAATCCTCCTAACGAGATAGACGACTGACAGGGTTTCGACATTTAGACATTTGAGTCTTCGTGACTTCACACTTTACTAAAATCACGATCACGAAATCACCGGTCTGTTCGGATAGCTCATATTACCCACTGAGATGGACGTCTCATGGGGTTTCGGATTCTCGTCCTTCGGGACTTCGAGACACTGCTCCTTACAAAACTCCCGGTTGCGATATCGTCGATATGATCAGTCAGTTCACATCTCTTCCATGGAAGAGATCAACGGTACACCTTAAACCTTAATTCGATCCCTTCTTTCCTTAATCGAATGGTTGTGTCTTAATGAGGCATTGAGATGTGTGGCTATCGGGATTTCATCGTTTTTGCCTTCGAATCTTTGTGACTTCCAATAGTCCCTTTCGACGTTTCGGCATTCGAGACTTCATGATGTTGGAGTTTTTTGCTTACAACAAAAAACTCTTGAAGTGGTAACTCTCGATACTATGGATCATCTGATGCATGTCCCTTTCGGAGTTTCGACATTCGAGACTTCCGGACTATAGAGTATTTTCTTAGTGGTGAAATATCCCAAAGTAGGACTCCCAGAGTAACGCAAATTCTTATGTCACTTAATGACATGTCACTAGCATATTGGCTGCCAAGTGTCATACATATTCGTGATTTTCACATGCCTGAAGTGCTATATCAGCTTGACACTTGTCAATGTCTTATTGTGCCACGTTTCCTTAGCTGACGTGGTCTGTCAACGTGTCTTGATGACGTGGTCTGCTGTGTCATTTCGCCTTGGTTCAAATCCAACGTCCCTCCAATGCTTTCAAGATCCAATGGCCCACGATTCTATTGCGATTTCACATTTCACTATTTGGAAGGTTAGCACTTCCAGTCTTTGACTTTCCAGTCAGTGAAGCGCTGAACCAACGCCATGTGTCCTCTGGCTCAATGAACAAGATTCACTCTCGATCCAATGGTCTGGATTGGATCAACAATTCACGTTTTGGTATTTCAAGAAGCATACTTCGTTCTCTCAACTCGCAATCTCTGAATTCCCAAAATCCGACATGCCACTCTCGTCAGATTGACGACCCACGTCGCTCCTCTTGATCGATGGTCCTTATCTTATCATGATTTCATGTTTCGGTATTTCAAAGGTTAGAGCACCTCCCTTCTTTTGACTCCTGATTTCCTGATATCTGATATTCCACTCTTCGTCGGATCGACGACCCACGTTGCTCCTCCTTTTTGTCTTTGGATCTAACGGTCCATGTCGCTCCTCCTCCTGAGATTTGGAGTTTGAATGAGTTCAATGCTTATCCTCCTTGCAGCTATGCTGGATCTAATGACCCACAACTATTGTTTCCTGTTGTATCCAACAATCTCTACCGTCCATCTAGAATATCGATGGCTCCTTTCTCTGAACTCGACGTCATCTTAAATCATTCAAGTATTCGCTTCTCCTGTTCGCTCTTTCGATCTCTGCACACTGTTGACATCTTCTTCTTACTGATATACCTATTTGACATCAATGACAATCTCAACTGTGGTAATTCATCATTAACAATAGATCATCAATTCGACTGTCGACATCAATGACAATCTATCCAACAATCTCCCCCTTTGTCATTGAGGGCAACACACTAACTTCATATAAAAAACCCCCCATGTGATGATGCTTTCCTCTTATGAAGTTTTTATGAAGTTTCTCTCCCCCTTTGATATCAATGGCAAAGGGTTTCTTCTCCTATGATTTGTCTATATAGTTTCTTCTCTGACCAATGGTAAAGCCTCCTGCAATCAATCTTTTTTATGTCATAACTGAATAACACATTCCGTTGTTGATTGCTATCTCCCCTTGGATAGGTGCCAACTAATACATTATTTCCTTGAGATATTTAGGTATGGAGAAGGATTACTCCCAATTTTTGCCTGAGATATTCAAATAAATCTCTGCTTAAGTGTTTTGTAAAAATATCTGCCACCTGTTCTTGTGTTGGAACATATTCCAATTTAATGTTCTTGTTTTCAGACTGATCTCTTAGATAGTGGTATTTTATGGGAATGTGTTTTGATTTTGAGTGTTGGACTGGGTTCTTATAGAGACTTATCGTGCTTGTATTTTCACAGTGGATAATTGTGGGTTCTTCAAATACTATTTTGATGTCTTGTAGAGTTTGTTTCATCCATTCCACTTGTGTGCAACATTCTTCTGCTGAAATATACTCAACTTTAGTGCTAGACAAAGATATTGAGGACTATTTCTTGCTTATCCAAGCATCCAATGATTCTCCCAAAAATAATGCTTCTCCACTCGTACTTTTTCTATCATCTATACTTCCTGCCCAATCAACATCTGAATAGGCTTTTAATGTAAATGAGTCCTTGATAGGATACCACAAATCAAGATCTATGGTTCCTTTCAAATATCTAAAGATTCTTTTTACAGCTTGAAAACGACTCTCCTTTGGTTCTGCTTGGAATCTAGCCACCATCCCAACAACTTGCTTCACATAAGGTCTGGAAGCTGTTACATAGAGAAAACTGCCAATCATTGATCTGTAGTATTTTGTATCTACAACTTTGGACTCATCATCCTTGCTTAGTTTGCATCCAACTGTCATGGGTGTACTAATAGGTTTTCAATCCTCTAACTGGAATCTCTTAAGCATATCCTTAACGTATTTAGACTGATGGATAAAAGCTCCCCTTTTGGACTATATTATTTGTAATCCAAGGAAAAAATTTAGTTCGCCAAGCATAGACATTTCAAATTCTTGTTGCACCTTTTTAACAAAGTCTTCACTCATTTTTATTTGATTACCACCAAAAATGATATCATCAACATACACTTCCACGATGATCAAGTTATTGCCATCAATTTTGCAATAAATATTGTTGTCTGTTGATCCCCTTTTGAGGCCTTGTTTTTGTAAATAAGAGTCTAGCCTTGCATACCATGCTTTGGGTGCTTGTTTTAATCCATAGAGTGCCTTCTTTAATTTGAAAACATAGTCTCTTTTATTGGTTATTTGAAACCCATCTGGTTTCCAATATAGACTTCCTCTTCTAAATTTCCATTGAGAAATGCTGATTTGACATCCATTTGATACACTTTAAATTTTCTGTAGCTGGAGAAAGCTAAGAACATCCTAATTGCCTCTAATCTGGCTACAGGTGCAAATGTTTCTTCATAGTCTACTCCTTCAACCTGAGCATAAACTTTGCATACTAATCTGGCTTTGTTCCTGATTACTTGCCCATCTTCATTCATTTTATTTTTATATACCCATTTAGTTCCAATGATATTTTTATCTTTTGGTCTAGGAACTAGTTCCCAAGTTTGATTTCTTTCAATTTGATCCAATTCTTCATTCATAGCTTTAACCCAGTTCTCATCTTTACATGCCTCTTTGATTGAGCTTGGCTCAATATTTGACAATAATGCTAATTATGTTTGATACAACAATTGTCTTCTTGTTTGCACTCCATCCTTCATATCTCCAATAATCAGTTCTTCAGGATGATTTTTCTGAATAATTCTTGAGGGTGTTGTTGTATCTCTTCTTGGAAATTATTCTCTTATCTCTCCATCTTCACTATCTTCTTCACTTTCACTAGTATCCATATCATCTTCTTCCCTTTCTTTTTCATTCTCATCTACTTCTTTTAGTTGTGTGCTGAATGTCTCATCATCATCTTCATCTTTATTTGTAGATATGGTCTCTTGATTTTTGATCCTTATCATTTTTAGATCATCTACCTTGACATATGCACTTTCAACAATCTTATGTGATCTAATATTGTAGCATCTGTATGCCTTTTTGTTTGAAGCATATCCAAGAAAAATACCTTCATCATATCTGGCATCAAGTTTTCCAAGACTCTCATCTAGTCTTTTGATGTAGCGTTCACTTCCAAAGACTTTGAAGTATTTCACTGATGGAGCTCTTCCAAACCATAGTTCATAAGGATTTTTATCACTATTAACCCTGAGATGACCTCTGTTCAATATGTATACAGCTGTGCTTACATCTTCCCTCCAATATCCATCTTACAATTTTTCTTCATTGAGCATAGTCCTTGCGGCCTCCTGAACCATTCTGTTCTTTCTTTCAACAATCTCGTTTTGTTGAGGTGTTCTGGCACCAGAGAATTGTATTTTTATTCCATGAGTTTCACAGAAGACATCAAACTCTTTTGAGGTGAATTCACCACCATTTTCTGATCTAAGACATTTTATTTTTGTCTCCCTTTCATTTTCAACAAGGGTTTTAAAAGCTTTGAATTTGTTGAGTGCTTCTGATTTTTCCTTGAGAAAACATATCCAGCTCATTCTAGTAAAGTCATAAATGAACAACATAAAGTAAGACTCTCCTTGTATACTCTTGGTTCTCGTAGGTCCACTTAGGTTAGTGTGAACAAGCTCTAAAGGTTTAGAGGTTGTGTATTCTTTTGTTTTGAACCTTACCCTAGTTTGCTTCCCTAGTTGACAATGTCTACACATAGCATTTGAGGGTTTTATGATTTTTGGCAAGTTTATTACTGCACCAAGGTTGCTAACTTTCACAATATTGTCAAAGTTAACATGCCCCAACCTCCTATGCCATAGCCAACTTTCATTTACTGAATTTATATGACAATTTTCCTGTGTCTTCTCTCCTAATTTCACATTTTTGGGAATCAAAGATACATAAGTGTCTCTGATCACAGGTTTGACTGACACTTAATAAACTAGGCTTCAATTTATCGACAAGTAGTACATTTCTAGCTTTGTGTTTTCCTAGGCTCACAGTGCCTTTCCCAAGTATGCTACTTGAAGCATTATCACTAAATGCAACTTTACCTTTTTGTTTCTTTAAGTCTAAAAACTTGTCCTTGTTACCTATCATATGTTTCGAGCATCCACTGTCAACATACCAAATATTCTTTTCATCTTGACGTTTTAGGGCAATAAGGCATTCCCTTTTTGATGTTTTTACTCTCCAAAGTTTCTTCTACTCTCTAATTAACTTGGGTTGTTCTGAGACTTTTATTAGTCTGCGATTAATGGCTTTATGTCCATGGTTATGACATCCGAAGCATTGTAAGTCCCCTTCTTGTATAGGTTCAAAAGAGTTATAGTTTCTTCTCTTAAATTGATTTGCTGCTTGTTTATCCTTAAGGATATAATTCTTAACCTTCAGATTTTTCTTTTTATATGCTCTACAATTTATAGCTTTGTGTCCAAAATTAGAGCAAGCATAGCAGTAACCAGGAAAAATGCGAGGATACCTGTTTTGGTAAAACGTCTTTGGTATTGTCTTGCCTTCTTTCCTGATGAGTGGAGGTAATTTTCTGGAGCTCTATTCATTACTTATCTTGTCTTCATTTTTCTTCTTGAATGTACTGAGAAGAGCATCTGCATAAGATTTTGAGTTAACATGGATTACCTTTTGAGAATAACCTATTCCATTTTTATTTTCAGAATCCATTTGAGCTGTAATAATCTTATATAATATTTTAGATCTATCTTCAGATTTTGTTTGAATGATTTTTGCATCCAGTTCCTTTTTCAGATGAACTATTTATGCTTCCATTTTTTCACAAGTTATTTTTTTTTTCCTTAAGAGACTTTTCCAGATTTTCTTCGATCTTATTTGCTTCTAAGATTTGTTTTTTCAGATTGCTCATGATTTTTTCAATCTCCTTTCTTCTTGCTCATTCCTTTCTTTTTGTTCAACTACACAACTTTTCAATTGTCTATATCTGGTTTTGTATTTTATTAATTCATCCAGGGCACTGAGAAGTTCTTCCTCCATATTAACTTTTGCTTCATCTTCTAACTCCTTCTCATGTTTAATTTTTTTTATATCATTAGATTATTCAATACCTAAGAAAATGAATTCATCATCATCAGATTCATCATTGTCATTAGATTCTGACGAGCTGTTGTTTTCTTCTTTTGAGTAGAAATTCTTTTTCCCTTTGTATAACTTTTTCTTGTAGTTGCATTTTTCTTTCTTCTGATATTGTCTGGTTTTATTTTCTTCATCTTCAGGGTCCTCCTTGGGATAGGGACACTTGGATGCAAAATGACCAACTTTGCCACAATTAAAACATTTGAAAGGAAGCTTTCCTTTGTACTTCCCTGATCCTTTCTGAAGTTTTCTAATAAAGTTATCTTCCTCCACATCAGATTCTTCATGATGACAAGATTGAATTTTTTGCTTCAGATTTATCTTTGTCTTGGATGATTTGAAAGTTGTTTTGTCTTTTGCTGATTTATTATTTCCTGTTCTCATTTCATATGCTGTAAAAAACCCATGGAGCTGGTCAACTGTGAGTGAGATTAGATCGGATCTATCTTCAATTGAGGAAATCTTTGCATCATACCTCATCGGTAACGACCTTAGTATTTTTTGCACAATGGGTTTATTTGTAACTTCTTCTCCTTCTGCTCTAATTGAGTTGACCACTTCATCTACCCTATGAAAGTATTCAACAATATTTTCTTCTTCTTTCATTTTCAGATTTTCAAATTGAGTTCTATAGGTCTGTAGTTTGGCTTCTTTGACTTTGTCATCTCCTTCATATACAACCTCCAATTTGTCCTATATTTCTTTGTCCGATTTGCAATGCATAACTTTCACACATATAGAGTCAGTCAACCCAAATAGAATTCCATTAATTGCTCTTGAGTTATCATCACAAATTTTCTTTTCTCCAGAGTCTCTAGGTGGAGTAGTCGGTGGAGTAGTCGGTGCCCACGATTCTATCGGGATTTCACGTTTCGCTATTTGGAAGGTTAGCACTTCCAATCTTTGAATTTCCAGTCAGTGAAGTGCTAAACCAACGCCATGTGTCCTTTGGCTCAATGACCAGGATTCACTCTCAATCCAATGGTCTCGATTGGATCACGAATTCATGTTTTGGTATTTCAAGAAACATACTCTATTCTCTCAACTCACAATCTCCGAATTCCTGAAATCCGGTATGCCACTCTCGTCAGATCAACGACCCATGTTGCTCCTCCTGATTGATGATCCTTATCTTATCGTGATTTTGTGTTTCGGTATTTCAAAGGTTAGAGCACCTCCCTTCTTTTGACTCCTGATTTCCCGATATCCGATATTCCACTCTTCGTCGGATAGACAACATACGTCACTCCTCCTTTTTGGATTTGGATCTAATGGTCCACGTCGCTCCTCCTCCTGAGCTTTGGAGTTTGAATGAGTTCAACGCTTATCCTCCTTGCAACTATGCTGGATCTAACGACCCACGGCTATTTATTCCTGTTGTATCCAACAATATCTACTGTCCATTGAGATTATCGATGGATCCTTTCTCTGAACTCGACGCCAGCTTAAATCATTCGAGTATTCGCTTCTCCTGTTCGCTCTTTCGATCTCTGCACACTATTGACATCTTCTGCTTACTGATATACTTGTTTGACATCAATGACAATCTTAACTGTGGTAATTCATCATTAACAACAAATCATCAATTCGACTGTTGACATCAATGACAATCTGTCCAACAATCTTGTCCTGGTCTATACTCAAGACAAAGATCCCCTGGGGGCAGCAAAGTTCAAACCCAAGTGGTTTAGACTGTTCATTATGAAAGAGGTCTTAGAGAAGGGCGCTTACCATCTATTTGATTTTGAGGGAAATTCCTTGGCGGATCCTAGAAATGGGATCTACCTTAAGAAGTACTACTCTTAGGTTGGTCACCTAGGTGACTTCTTGTATATATGTATAGCCTCTTATACATTTTTTTTTCTTCTTTGTTTTGTGGACGTGTAGTTTATTTTTCATTGTGGAAGATGTCAAGTGAATCAGAGGTTTATTTTGGGTTCACAGACGATGCTAGCCGACACACTCGGAGGCTTGCTTCTGCAACTTGGGTGATTTTCACACCTGGAGGCCAGTTGCTATATTCTAGAGGTATTTGTCTAGGCGACACCTCAAACAATGTTTCCGAGTACAACACAATGATATAATTTCTTCGTGATGCTTTGTCACATGGCATTTTTCGCCTCCGGGTCTACCTAGATTCTCAGTAGGTTATGTCCTAGTTAAATGGGGTTTACCATGTGTTTGATCCCACTCTGCACTGATGATTCCTTAGTGTACGTCTCTTAGAATGATCTTTCAATTACATTATGTATATCCATGTTCCTAGGAGATTTAACCATCTAACAAATACTCTAGCTAATTAAGTTTTAGATTGGCATGTTTCTCACATATAAAAAGAAAAGAACACACATACACATGCAAATACATTTTTAAAAATGTCATCCATAAGACAAGAAAGATGTATATATATATATGTGTGTGTGTGTGTGTGTGTGTGTGTGTGTGTGTGTGTGTGTCCAAAAAACAGTGTTATGGGTACATAGGTGGGCATGAAAGCCTCAAAAGTCACTAGTCTACATCGCTGGGCTTATTCCCTCAAAAAATACATATGGTATGAAAAGTTCCCTCGGCACATCAATGGTCTAGTGCTATATAAGGACGAGGCCTATTGTCCCTGCTATAATGTAAAACAACGTTCGCAAGATTCCATAACATCTGGATCCAAGTCTGAGGCACCCCTACTACATGCAGCTGCATAATCGAGGGGAGATCCTCGATCTCAGCCATAGAAACATCACGAGTGAACGCAATGAGGTTGCGCTCCACTCGTCACAAGACTCTGTCAGCCTCTCCGACTGTGGGTCCTCCTACATCTGCTGGTCCTCCTGCCACTGTTTGTACTACCTCAGGTTGAGGACGATGCCAAGTCCTGGTGAAGTTTGTTGGTCGAACAGGCTCCACATCTGTACATAACAGATACACAAGCCAATACTCTATACACACATAAAAAGGATATATATAAAAAATAAAAATTAAATAAAATTTAAAATATATGTTACCTATCTCACCACACTCCTCGCTGAGAGGCACATGCATGTCTGGGTCTTTGGTGAAGTTGATCCCTACATATGGGTAATCCTCGATCACCAGAATCTGACGTGACCACCAATCAAAAAATGTGTCGTCAAAGGCCTCTATGGTCCTCCCTCTACCCTGTATAAGCAACAACACTACCCACCTTCTCACTGCTGGGAAGGAGGCTACATGCCCCCGTATTGTCTCTCCGGGACTAAGACTGGGCACCCTCTCAAAGAAGAAGGAACACAAAATAGTACCAAACCTAAAGTTCTTGTTGGTACACCACCGAAACGTTGTAAGATGTCTCTTCATGGATACAAGCATGGTAGTACTCCAGTAAAAAATTGTGGCCTCCAAGCACTTAATGACACAATGCTTATGTTCCCGGGAGGCCTGATGAAGGGTTGCGGATTGTTATGACCCAAGGGGGGCATATATATGGATAAATGTATATGATATGACCCCAAGGAGGGGCATATATGGGACTAAATGTACATGCAATGTGTAAATACATATGTAATAGGGTCAACCTAGTGATACATGGGCCTCATGTGCAAGTGTGAATAGCTATATATAAGTGATCATGTATTCATTATTGATATGTGAATTGTGAAGTATGAAAGGTATTTGGTTATTTGGAGGGGGTTCCCCTATTCTTTAAAGAGTTATTGTGTATCTTATATTTATTGGAATTGTTCTCCATGTTGAAATTCTATATATGGTGTGTACTTCTGCAATTTTATGATATTTTGAGTATTTGGATCATAACATTTGGTATCAAAGTTCAAGGTCTTGGGGTTTCGCTGCTACATCTGAGACACCTTGCAATTTTTGATATAGCTTTTTTTATATGGAATTTGAGAAGGAGCCCCTTGGATGATATTTAGTAGACGGATCAAGGTATGTGGGGTTCAAATTTAAGCTCAAGAGGCTTTATATTTTCAGAGATATATCCTGTTTAAGATAGGGTTCTGGAATCATCTTGAATTTAGTCATCGCAAAATTTTTTCTATAAATATTTTTATGTAAATTTAAGACCATGAAATCCGGAGGTTCTTCATATAAATTATTCAGTTATTTCTGATAAAAATATCAGCTTCTGGTTCATCTTACATTTGTATATACACCCCGTGGAAGATAGAGTATTTGACTAGTCCTATTGACTAGTCTCAAGAAGGTGCTCCAGGTAAAACAATCATAAATTATTCCTAGAGTATCCAAATTGAGTGAAACTCATTTCATTGGATAGTGGAAAGTCTGTAGTATTTTTGGTACAATTTTCAGAATTGTATATCATTTATTTTGTGTGGGGAACTCTACATAAGTGAGATCTCCTGGAAAGGCCAAAAATCATTAAGGTGTGGGGAAGTTACCATAAATTCCACTTGGAACATCCAATTTTGGTCAGACCTGTGGCATTGCAAAGAAGAAATTTCATAGTACTACAGGTAGAAATTTCAGACTAATAGGGGACACAAATTCAGAGATACATCATAAGTAAGGTCGGCTAGGAGGACAGGCTCCAAATCAGGGTTTCAAAGGTATGTTCACTTAAAACTATCATAACTTTTGATTGGAATGTCCGATTGAGATAATTCAAAATCCATTGGAAAGATAAAACATAGAAGAGAATATTGGAACAAGGATTATAACTATTTGATACATTTATCCTTAATATACGGAGGTTATAATTCAAGGATTGGGGTTATACCTCAATTAAGAATCAATGGAATTACCTAATTTTACAAGAGATGAAGATAGAGATGAAATCAATCCTATGGAATGGTTGAGGTTGGTAAAAGAATATAATATGAATCCTAGGAAAGAAAGAGATTAGTTTTTTGATGAATCTTGGAAGTGGTGGATGAGTGTTGATCAAAATACTAGATGGCACTGCACATGGGAAGAATATGAAAAACTCTTCTCAGATAAATGGATTAGGGATACAAAAATGAATGAATTATATAGAATTCAAGATGAATTAAAAGAAGAAAAGAAAGAGATTAAGAAGAAGGGTGAGGATCTATCTAAGATACTATCCCTTAATGAATCATTCATTAAGGAGGTTAAGAACCTAAAGCAAGAAAAGACTAGTAAAGGCAAGTGGGAAAAAGATGAATCAAGAGAAGATTTGAAAAAAAAAGATGAAGAGTTATGTAGATTACGAAGACATAATATAAAACTATCGGATGAGGTTAAGATATTGAAAGAAGAAAAGAAGAATTGTCAAAATAAATAAGAAAGGAGAATCGTGTATGAAGAATCTACCAAAAGGATGCAAGAGGAAATTTGCAAGAAGGTTGAGTAATCCTTAAATATAGATGAGGTAAAGTCAGAAATGAAAGCCGAAATTCAAGAAGGACATCATAATTTGTTAGATGGGATCACATTGCTGTTTGAAAAGGAGAAAGGAGACATGATTCTAGAAGGTCAAGAAAAGATACTTGAATAAGTTGAACTCCATCTAGAGGATGTACATGCCAAATATGATGGTATTATCTCGAAGGCTAGAGTAATCAAATGCCAAGCAAAGTTGATTGAGGATTCCATTTTCACTGAAAAGAAGATAGATGAAATGCATGTGTAGAGTGAAGGAAGACCATCAAATGTGAAGTTGTATCGACACCCTCATTACCAAGAAACATTTCAAGGAAGACAAGAAGGATGATATCAAAATTATGAAGGAAGAAGATGGAATCCTTGTCAATATTCATGGAACAATGGATCACCAAACTACTCTTAAACAAGCTATTATTAGAGACCAACAATGACTACAAATTGGAGAAGCTTCAACAAAAATACATGGAATCAAAGGAAATAAAATTATTCAGCAACTAGACAATAACGATTAAGACCGAAAATAATTTATTTTGGATGGATAGATCATCAACAATGGAATGAAGAAAGACATAACATAAAAAAATCATATTACTTGGTTTCATCGCATGTGAAGACTTTAAATGCAAAGCTTTGAAGACAACTTTTTGAAGGAGGGTGCTATGTTATGACCCAAGGGGGGAATATATATGGCTAAATCTATATGATATGACCCTAGGGGGGGAATATATGGGCCTAAATGTACATGTAATGTGTAAATATATATGTAATAGGGTTGGCCTAATGATAAAGGGGCCTCATGTGCAAGTGTGAATAGATATATATAAGAGATCGTGTATTCATTATTGAGATGTGAATTGTGAAGTCTGAAAGGTATTTTGTTATTTGGAGGGGGTTACCCTATTATTTAAGGAGTTATTGTGTAACTTATCTTTATTGGAGTTGTGCTCCACGTTGAAATTCTGTACATGGTGTGTACTTCTATAATTTTATGATATTTTGAGTATTTGGATCATAACATGGATCCAATAATCTACCTGATCAAAAGTAAGATCACACATAAAGAGAGGCTGGTGATCTTGTGGATTGGCACCTAAGAACATACCTTCTTAGTGTCAGCCTCATAGTACATCTTAATGTAGTCCTCAATGTTGAAAGTCCCTAGAGGAAAAGTCCTCAAGTTGATTGGTTCCCCTCTTCTCGAGAGGCCAATCAAAAAGTAGATATCCTTTGTGGTTGGGGTCAATGATTGACCCTCTAGCATGAACACCTCAACATCAATATGCCAATACTCCACAAGAGAATTGAACATCCTTAGTTGTGCCCTCATAAATAGACACTAGAAGGACTTCCATAAACCACAATGTTTCAGTGTAGCGATGGTCACAGGGACCTCCTCAACCAGGACGTCGAGCTCCTCATGTTCTCTCTCTCTCCAGTGAACATACATCCTGTTACATGGAAAAATAGAGAGGAGTTAGTGCTTGCTTTTTATTTTTTCAAAGTATAAGAGGGTGTACGCGAGCTGATTTTTAAATATTCATGTATGTACGCGGGATGTTTAGTATTCTGTCCGAGTACATACATGGGCTAGCCTTAGACAACCATCGTACACGCAGGGATGATATTTTTACAAGAGCGTGCCCCCCCCAAACTCAAAAATAAAGCATAAAGGAAGTATTGAATTACAAGTGTAGGTGTTTTGTACTTACTTGGTCCAAACATAAGGTCGTTTCATCCACTGAAGCTCCCATAATCCACTCTTTTATATAAGGGTTTTTTTGACCTTTTGGTTGATTTTCAAATTGCAATGGTAAAAATGAGTTGTCCACTTCTATTTATAGACTTTTGTTTGGCCCTTTTTGCCCCTTTTTGGCCCCCTTTGTATTTTTTTCCTAGCTCGGTGATCACTCGATTTCACTTCTGAGTTTTCTATTGGTTGTTCCGGTACTCTTTTCCTTTCGGTTTGGTGATTTTTTGGGATGGGTCACATTTTTTTCATAGGATCGACCCCACTGAAGTACGACACAAAACATTCATTGTTGTTTTAGTAGTGTCGTAATTAGGTGGTAGAGCCTACCTTTACATGAATTCCCTAGGTAGATCCTTTGTTGCATTTTTGGCGTCCATGATGTTAGTTATGACTATAGGCTTGGGAGTCCTTTTTAGTGTTTTCATGATTATGTATTGAAGTCTCATTATCTTGTTCATCATCATTCCAAGCCTTACCCTCGGGACTCCCCAATGAGCATGCTTTGTTGTCTTTCAAGATCGCTTTGAAATTCGAAAGCAACATCCAACGAGACTATATTTGTTCTTTTCGATCTTGTCTGTATTAAATAAGAAACGTAGCCCCCTTGAGTCTTCTTTAATCCCTTTTTAGACTCTCTAAAAATGAAAATATTTCCAAGTGATCTGGTTGTCCTTCATGCTCGCCAAACTCAAATTTGAAGGCACATCTGTCCGGTGGTAGTTTACCCCTTTTTGGTCCGGATGGCTAATTTTACGAATAAAGGTATGCTCTAGGAACTTCGGTTCGCTAGAAGAGTATTCTCAGTCTTAAGTTTAACCGTTTTTTGGGCTTGAGGGACTAAATATTCAAAAAATGAACATTCTCCTTGGTTTTGGTTTATCACCTTTTTTAGGCCTTGGAGATTACTTATGAAAAAGAAACCCCCCCGGAGTCCATAGTTAATCTCTTTTCAGACTCCCTAAATTTGAAAAGTTCATCGAGTGATATTGTTCCTTCACACTCATTAAATTGGTCCAGAAGAACATCTATTGGCATGAGTTTAACCCTTTTTCCATCCTGTAGATTATAGCGGAAAAAGGTACGCCTCGAGAGATTCGTCTCATCAGGAGAGTTCTCCTCAGTTACTTTTATACTTTTTCGGGCTAAGGAGACTAAATTCTGAAAAAGACCGCGAGTCCATAGTTAAGCTCTTTTCAAACTCCTTAAAATTGAAAAGATTACCGAGTGAGCTTGTCTTTGTCACACCCATTAAAATGGTTTTGAATAGATGTATTTTCAGTGCAAGTTTAACCCTTTCTCGAATCGACTAGACTAACTCTGAAAAAAGGTACTCCCTGGAGTCTTCTTTTGTGTTTTTTCAGACTCTCTAAACGTGAAAAAACTATCGATCTTACCTTCTCTGGGCTCGTTAAAATTACACAGAAGGGGTGGTCTCCTTGTGTCATGCTTAATCACATTGCGGGTCTCATATTTTCATCTTTGTCCTAATGTCGGCTCCATGGATCTCTCAACTGAACCTTTTAATCATTCCTTATACGCAAGCCTTGCAACACTTCTTGCCTCTGTGACCTGACACCTTGACCCATAGAGGAATTTTCCCTGAGTGTCCTTATCCTGCACATGTCTCCTTTCCCTGAGAATTAGTGTGTTCTATGCATTTGGAACCAGTTTGCTTGCTCGCAAAACTTGTTCCTTGGTTGTAACGCATAATTCTTTTATTCTTTTTCAAGCTTTGAAAAAATTGAAAAAGACAAAAAAATAAAATATTCCAAAAAGAGGGGACATGAAATATACATTCTTTTTTTGGCAGAAAATATCATCGCCCTTGGACAAAGAACATCATTCCATTTGTTCATCAAGCATTGGGATCTGGTATGACCTTAGGAAGCTGTTCTTGCTACATAGATTTGTGTCCTCCTCTGTTTAGTTACTCTTCCAAACATATGGAGGGTTTGCGGTGCCTCCTGCATCACAAACTTATGTCAATGTCATGTTTCCTGAGTCTGGTCATCTTTCTTGATTTTTTCCAAGGGAATTTTTACCCAACCTGAGTCAGCCTTTCTGCAATTTGTCTCTTGACTTTCATGAGTCAACCATCTCGAGAGTCTAGTCAAGTTCAGATTCGAAATCGATGAAGTTCTTTGCTTGATCATTGAGATCCTCCTATCTTTCCTCAACGGATTTTCAAAGACCTCTGGATAGTGAGTTATACAATCCCATTGTACTCCTACCTAAGTTTTGAAGATATTGAAGTTGTTTCTCGAGCTATGAAGACCTCATTTCCAACTGTAGGCGTCACTAGCTTCTTGAATATACATACTATGCTTGTATATCTTCGACTGATTTTGAGATGTATATCCGCTGTGTATTTCTAGCGAATACAATTTACATAGTTATATGACATGGATCTGCAGTGTATTTGATCGAAAGCCATGATTCAGTTCATCCCGAGCATGGGTATTCCCACCTCAGAGAGACAATTGTTGTTTTGCAGATGGCACCTCTCGAAATCTGGTCCCGGGCTCACTCGATTTTGTGCATTGGTGAAGATGTTGTAATGTATTTCGTCCATCGGTTTCTCTTCTGACCTCATACAGTAGGGGGCATATTTTATAGCCCTAAATTCCCTACTCATGCATACATGGCGTTGGCCCTCTTACTTGCATAATTTTCCAAATCACTGCTGAGAAGATCTACTTAAAAAACCATTTTTTAGAGCATGTACGCGCCCTGCACCACTACATCTCACGTACATATACTTGCTACATGATAGAAAACCAATGTACATACACTTTCTACAGGCTAGACAACCCATGTACATACACTTGCTGCACAATACATAGCCCGCGTATACCTCCAAAAGTTGCAAAAATTAAAAATTTGTAAGGAATTCGATGGAATTCACGGGCTATTGGAGGTTTCCCAAGAAATTCACCTGCTATAGCCCGTCCCCCAATTGAATAAACATCCTTTTGTCATATAAAATGAGGTGTTGGGGTATCATTTCACAACCAAGCATAATAATAATGAAACTCTTCCCAATTTCACTTCCCTTCCTTGCCCAAGAATTTGCTACCTTTTGTCAGTTACTGCCTCAACACTCCCTCTTCAACCCCTTTTCTTCCATTCGATCCATTCCATTTCCTTGAGTTGATTAGTATATTGTGATAAGAGCCTTCTTGAAGGTGCACTTGGAGCATTGTAAATATGATCCTGGACCAGGTTCACGGAACGATGGCCGAAAAGGATTGTAAGTTTCAGTCTTTGTTTGATGAATAAAATAATATGTTTTCCCTATCCCAAATGATGATGTTTTGTGTCTTTTATTTGATTGATACATAGCATTTGATATCTAACCCTAATTCATGAACATAAATATCATGCTTGTATCCCTGTTTGCATAGTTTTATATGAAGGTCAGCTTTGGGAGGATACTTGCAGTCGTTGGAGCTACAAAGCTTGAGGAGATCATCACCAGACATTGGATAAAATGTACAATTACTGATCTTATCTTCTACTTCTCTCTTTTCATTTATTTTAGTATGTTTGGGGTAGTGTAGAAACTAGGTTGACTTTTAGACGGTCATTTTCTCTGTCTATATTCTAAACTCTGGTTTAGTTATAGGGGGGATTGTCCCGCTAGCAGTGGTTTAATTTTCATGAGAGGTTACAAGGGTTTGCATATGTGGTAATAGTAAAAAATACCATGGTGACCTTCACATGATATCTATTTATGTATATTATAAATGACCTCATCCCATGGAGAAGTCAAAAAATACCTAGAAATCCATTTTAGAAAGATCTTGATCTTCTCGGGTTGTTGGAGAAACAGAGCCCAATTTTCCTTGGGAACCTTGACATTTTTCAACCAGTGTTCCCTATTCCTTGTTCCCAGGTGGGTCAATTTCTATGGCTATTGAAGACTCAGTGATTTCGAATCAAAGGCCTCGAATCTCGACTTGGAATTTGTCAAACAAATGAACAAACTCCAAGGTGAACTGAGGGTTGCCTCCCTTAAACTTATGGAAGAATTGCAACTATCCAACCCAAGAAAATACACTTTATACCATGGGATCTTCCATCAAAGCATAAACATTGTCGCACTCATGTAATTTTATATTCCCACCCATGGATAATGACTACAACACGATCTCAGGATATTCAGATACATAGTCTTTCCTTCAAATTTTCACAATGGCTATTACAGAGACAAAGTTCAAATGTTAAATCATCATGATGATAGTCACATTAATGATGCAGTTTTCAAAACAATCATTGATCGCCCAAATGATAACACTACAATCCACAATGAATGTTGTAGAATTGGGATCAATATAATCACCTTCTTAACAACAATATGTATGATGTGTCACTACAGAAATGAATATGACAATTTCAGTTGTTTTGTTCAGATGATCATGTAAAATATCATTAGTCAATGCTCAATGATATAGTCAAGGTAATCATCATCTTTTACAATGAATATTCGTCTGTTCAAATCCTTGATTACATTGGATTGACCCTTTAAGGACTTTGTCAATCCAACACAAGGCATGAGTCAATCATCCCTTCAATCCTTAGTCTATATGCTAATGGTCATGTATAGTCCCGTAGGATTCATTTGTTATAAAGAGAGAAGAAGTGATCACTAAAATAGGGAAACGATTCACATAGTGAAAATTTCCAATGATACACTATACAATGGGCTTTGTAATGAACATTCCATTGTGGATTAAAGTCTCATATGTAAAAAATTTCAACTACTGAGTGAGATAACATGGATAGTAATTGAGTTATACTTTTCAATATATTCCTTGTCCCGAAATAAAAACTTGGACTTTTGAAATGTATTTGAAGAGTATTCTTATAGATTTGAGTGTTTTTGTAGCTTGGGTATTCCTGTAGTTTTAATATGCATGTAGCTTTTCAATATTAAGAATGTTACTCCAACCTTCAATGTATAATATGAAGCTCATTCACTTGATGAGAACTTAATGATCAAATTTTATTGGCAATGACTCCATATATAAGTAGAATTAAAGTCATTGTTGGAGGACAAAAGTCTCCCCAAAGTTGGAATCCAACTTTTATAATATGACCAATTATGCAGTGTCAAGACAAAAAATAAAAACACAGTATTGTAATGGTGAACATGAGTGCATGTTAGAGCTTTAATCCATGTATTTGAGAAGAACATACCCAAGTTGTATTCACATAAAATATATATGTAAATCCCGACTGTAGAAGATGCAATGAAAGCCTTAAATTCATCCACAAAATCTACCTCTGTTCCTAGATATTTCACACCATTTATTTGGTAATTGTAGCTTGACTTGTGTTACTTCATAAATATTGATCACTTCCAAACTCAAGTCAACCCAACCGATTATACTTATTGTGTATAGAATGTGTGAAATTCTATTTGCAAAGTGCCCACATAATTTTTTTGAGCTTTTACTCTTGTTTCCAATTACTTCTTTTTGATGAAGAAAACCTTACCTTTGAAGACAGAGGTCACAAGTGAACTTGGAGAACAATTTCAAATTCAAGTATTTTAACAACATTGTGTTATGGCCTTTGGTAAGGATTTCCAATCTTGTCTTTTACAACATGTTAATAATGATGACCACCATATGAATACTCATAATATAAATCAAACTCATACATATGATATAGTAAAATATTCCAATGTGTAGAGCATATAAGATAAATATTCCATGATGCAAAGTATGTAAAGATAAAGTTTCTAGGGTGCAAAGTATACTAGATCCTTATATACTAGTAGAAGAAATGATTTTCTTTGATAATAACCTTCAAAAGATCAAGCAAAGACATTGTTGCATAATCAACACGAAGGAACTGAAAAATCACATACAATAGTGTTATAGTAAGGTAAGTGGAAAAAAAACCCATAGATGAAAAAACAATATAACATAAACAACTTCAACTAGGAGAAATTATAATTTAGGACTACTTGAAGCTTAGCATGCTGTGGAGAAAAACAAGTTTTAGCCCAAATAAGAATTGGCTCACACATATTAAGATGTGAAATATGAAGATAAGAAGAACACAAGGAGGACATACCAGTTGTGTGGAAAAGGAGAGGTGGAGACTAAACAACCTTTTCGACCACATTGTGAGGCATGCAACCACATCAGGAAGGGGGAAAAATTATGGAACCATAGTTAGGGGATAACATTCCAAGAAGACCATGTAGAGGAAACGACCAAAGAAGCGTCATGGATGATACAAAACAAATACAAGTTGTTGAAAGCCAATTTTGTTGGGTAAGGAATATTACCTGCAGAGAGGAGGTGATCAAGTCCAAATGAGTATTCCAAAAATTCTTTGTAGCATACTATGGTTCTTGCTTCCTTCTTGCATTTATTTATTATTTCATTTGTATGATAGTGAATTGTTGCGTTGTATGTAAGACTTTTTGTCTCATAGGTCAATTGGTCTTATGCATATTTTTCTTTGATTTGAGTTGTTCTAATGCTACAATGATGAATTATTATGATATGAAGACCATTGCATTAATTTGAGTTGTTTTAATATGTATTTGAAAAAATTAAATTTTACATTCTTGAGAAAACAAATATGTTTACCAAATAGCTTCAACACATTTTTTTTGCCTATTATACAAGAAGGATAGCCTCCTTTTTTGGAAATATCCAGTTCATAGGCATAACAAAACGCCATGGTTTTGGATTATGGGTAGAAAAAGGAAAATAATAACACATCAATACATAATCATAAAGTCCTCTATGGTTTGTAATATGTAAGAGACCTTACATACTAGAGCCGCTGAGTGGAGTAGTGGGTATAGGAGTGAGATTTTATATTAGTTGGCTTGGATTAGACCACTATTAACCAACAAGTTTGGAGTGTGGGAGGATGGAACTTGAAACATGCATTCCATGCTTTCAACTAGTCTCACCAGAAACATGACCAAAAGGAAAGGGGAAATTTAGGCTTGAATTACACATTCCATCTGCAACAAGTGTTACTAGAAACATGACCAAAAGGAAGGGGGGTTTATTCTTGAAACTGTCGAAAATAAGGAATGATACTATGATGTTTCTTGTGGTCATTTTTTCATTTATGGACCAAAAATGGGTTTCTTGGGAAATGAACATGTTTCTACTTGTTGTTTATTGCACATTTTTTCCTTTGAGAAACAACCAACATAATTGGCACAAAAAAATATCCAAAGAGAATGAAAGTGGGGAAGAGACAAATCCTAAAAGTAGCCTACTTAATGCTAAAAAAAATTCATTTCATGTGTCTTTTCTTGCAAAACTGAGCTATAAAATCAAGGAAAAACTTTACACTAAAATGCCTTTGGAACCTAGAGGTTGGATTAGTGGTTAGGCTACCCTAACTTTATGTTATGATGTTGATCCCTTATCCTAAAAGGTAAGCCACCCTCCTTATGTTATGACGTTATGAGGTCTTATGTTATGTCATGTGGTATTATGTTATGTCATTGTGGTCTTATGTTATGACGTTGAGTCTTATTTGGGTCACCCTAAAGGACAATGAAAAAATAGAAGGTGGGAACCTTCTAGAGGCCATTGAAAGTCTATAAATAAGGGTCTATCCTTCTTAAGTGTTTGAG
>JZKD02S0041389.1:64989-87638 GCA_000966675.3 Picea glauca
ATGGAACTTGAAACATGCATTCCATGCTTTCATCTAGTCTCACTAGAAACATGACCAAAAGGAAAGGGGGAATTTAGGCTTGAATTACACATTCCATCTTCAACAAGTGTTACTAGAAACATGACCAAAAGGAAGGGGGGTTTATTCTTGAAACTGTCGAAAATAAGGAATGATAATATGATGTTTCTTGTGGTCATTTTTTCATTTATGGACCAAAAATGGGTTTCTTGGGAAATGACCATGTTTCTACTTGTTTTTTATTGCACATTTTTTCCTTTGAGAAACAACCAACATAATTGGCACAAAATAATATCCAAAGAGAATGAAAGTGGGGAAGAGAGAAATCCTAAAAGTAGCCTACTTAACGCTAAAAAAAATTCATTTCATCTGTCTTTTCTGGCAAAACTGAGCTATAAAATCAAGAAAAAACTTTACACTAAAATGCCTTTGGAACCTAGAGGTTGGATTAGTGGTTAGGCTACCCTAACTTTATGTTATGACATTGATCCCTTATCCTAAAAGGTAAGCCACACTCCTTATGTTATGACATTATGAGGTCTTATTTTATGTCATGTGGTCTTATGTTATGTCATTTTGGTCTTATGTTATGACGTTCAGTCTTATTTGGGTCACCCTAAAGGACAATGAAAAAATAGAAGGTGGGAACCTTCTAGACGCCATTGAAAGTCTATAAATAAGGGTCTATCCTTCTTAAGTGTTTGAGAAGCCCTAGCCTTGTTGACCCTTCTTCTAGTGGTTAGGTCGCCCTAACTTTATGTTATGACATTGACCCCTTCTCCTAAAAGGTAAGCCACCCTCCTTATGTTATGACGTTATGAGGTCTTATGTTATGTCAGGTGGTATTATGTTATGTAATTGTGGTCGTATGCTATGACGTTGAGTATTATTTGGGTCACCCTAAATACCAATGCCAAAATATAATTTGAGAACCTTCAAGAGGCCATTGAAAGTCTATAAGTAAGGGTATAGCCTTGATTTTGAGGTGTATCAAAGTGTTATTTCAGCTCTGATTTTTGGCAGCCTATATTTTGGGGTTTGTTATGCTCTTGTGAAGGTGATGTCTTGGTTTTTCAGGCCTCTTCTGCTGGTGCGTTGTCTTGCTGGGGTTTCTCCTTGTCTCTCGTTGTAGCTTGATGTCCCTCTTTTCCAACATCCTTATCTCTCTCTCAGTTATGCCTATGCCCTCAGGTAAGGGGCAATTCTGTCTTATGTTCCAAAGCATTGATTTTAGTGGTAATAGAATCCATTGATTTTAACACTCAAACACTATATGCCATGTGCAAAATATGATTGAGAGGAATCAAGTAGTTGCATTGATTTCAATATGATAGGTGGCAACAATGATTTAAGTTATGATATGGTACAAAATGATTCAGTGCATTGATTTAAGAAACAATATAGAGAAAATTAATTAGGTGCATTGCAATCTAGGTCATGTCATTGGTTCACCTTGATCAACTGTTACTTCATCCTTGAGTCTCAAGCTATACTTATCCTCCCTTTGTATTTAATGGATATTATACGCTATTCAATAACTTTTTCGTTCATTCGACAGACTGTAGGTACAACCAAACATGTATTTGTCATATCTGTCTTCGTTGAGTGAGGGAAGTTTAGGTAGAGTATAGGAAAGTGAGAGATCTAGTACGTCTAACAGATAGAGAGGAACTAGAGGTGAGAATATCAAAAGAAAATTCCATAGAAACATGGATTTTTTTCTTGCCGAAGGGGGGTTGTGTTCTTATGATGTTAAGAGCATAGACAATATCGAGGTTCCCTTGAGGTATAAACATCTAGTGAAATGATGGGTACCCAAGGACCTTCCTCAAGTAAACACTGATTTTTGTTTGGATGAGAGGATATATCACATTGCTCCATCATCGTTACATGGCTTGGGGATATTTTCCATGGATTGATTAAAGTTTTGCGATGATGGAATAGCTGAATTGATGGAGTATGTCGGGTCTTGTTACAATTAAAGAGATTGGATGAAGCTAGTCCAATATACGTGAGGTATGCAGAGATACAGAGTGGCTGGAAATTATATACATCTAAGAGACAATGATATAAATAAAGGAGAATTCTATGTATATTGATGGAAGGCCAAAGACATAGGGCAATATTGTGGGGTTTGTAAATAGTACATGACCCGAGACAACAACTAAGCAACCCAATTGCATATTTAAGGGGAATGAAGGAAACCATGTATTCGTATGCAGACAATAAAATCAATAACTGTAGGGGAGGAGTTTTTGATCCATTACAAATTGAATAGAATACATACACACATTGCTATTACGGGGGCGGTAATTTGTAATCTATTCCCTTTAATTATCATGATGTGATGTGGTGCAATTTGTAAATTTAGATTGGCCATGTTTGTAAACTTATCGTTGTTCATGATGTTCTAGTCACCATATAATGCACATCATACTCTTAGTGTTTTCATGAGTCAATTCATTTATTATGGATTTCTAACACCTAATTCTTGGCAGGTTGATCGTGGAAAACACCAGCCCCCTCAGAACATGTAAGTTACAACCAATCAATAATTTGAAATCTATTCCCTTTACTTATCATGGTGTGATGTGGTGTAGTTTAATCTAAATTTGGATTGATTTTATCAGTATAATGCACATCATACTCTTAGTGTTTGCATAAGTCATTTAATTTTTTATGGATTTCTAATGCCTAATTCTTGGCAGGATGATCGTGGAAAAGTAGCAGCCCCCTCAAAACAGGTAAATTACAGGTAATGCACTCTAGCATAATGCACATCATACTTTGTGAGTTTTCATGAGTCATTTCATTTGTTATGGATTTCTAATACCTAATTCTTGGCAATATGATCATGGAAAATCTCTAGCCCTGTTACGAGGAAAATCACTCTATGGCACGGGGTAAACCACAACAAACAGAATTACTGCAAAAATAAACTATAATCCCAAGTATGCTATATAAATGAAAATGATAACAAGAAAATATAAAGAGCCTACCATGTTCAAACGTTCGATGAAGACCACCGTTGAGCATGCAAATCAAAGCTTTATACCTGCAACTTGTCCTCAACAACCAAGATACACAAGAATATGGTGATAATATATAATGTTAGCACATAAAATGACATAATCCATTAACATTCATAACAAATACCCCCATGGAATAATTCAAATATTTGTAATATATCAATTGGACGAGAAAAAATTATTTCTATTAAGATAATAAACATAAGTATAAAAGTGACAAACTTCTATGTCGGCACGTATTAGAACCGAGAAACTAAGTCCCGTCTAGTTGGGAATCCACCACTTCAATCCTCCACCAAAAACAAGCTCATATAAGAGAGACAATGAGGTTCTCCATCAAAGAGGGAAGAGCTTGGGGGATGAACAATGTGTTCATACTTTCAAGGATAAAGGGATGCATATTCAATGTGAAGTGAAATTTCTCCAGAGTATCTTTTCTCTCAAAAGTTGAATTATCTCCTCCTCCACGGCTTGGATATGACCCAATTTATAGCTTTCAAATGGAGCTGAAGGGCCGACTCAGAACGTTTCCAGTATATGGAAAGTCAAGGATCATGGATCTCATGATGTGACATGGAAACTTGACACAGTTTTTAATTTTGGGCACAAACCTGATGTATGTGGGATGTAATGGTGCAACCTGCATATACACATGTTGTATAATCGGTAGTGCGCGTATATGTGGAAAACATGATTTTTTAGCTCTGGAAGATACAACAAGGGACTTCAAGTCTGCATAGGGAAATTGAAAGGCCTTCTGAGCAAGTTGCATAAGGTGAGGCAAATCTTGTTATAACAAGCCCCACCAGAACAAGCATATGATTAACATTTTCAAATTACATTTAACGTGAAATTTATTATTTTTTTATATAATTGAAAATAAATTTTCTTTGTTGAAATATGTAGTCCATGGGCCATGGAACTTGTGATGATTGGGTTGACAAGGACTTGTTCAATGACCCCAACCCAATAGTAAAACTTAAGTGGATCATTAGTAAAGCGAACATAGAAATGGTTCACTTGATTCTCAGTAAAGATCAAACTCCATATACTAAAGAAAGGATCAACCAATTGAGGGAAGAGATTAAACAATATAGGGTAATAACCATATTTTAAAGTTTTTTTTTTGTCATAAGTTCAATTATGAATGTTTGTTTATAAGTTTTACATTATTTAATCAATGTTTTTTTTTTATTTCTTATATAGGATTTTTTGGAACCTCACGACATGCATGAGTCGACTCCTCAACATGATGTTGGTAGTAGTGATGTTGCAGAGACAATACCACAACATCCCATTAACATGCACCAACACATACCAACAAGGCTATTCAATACGCCACCTTCGGTTGATCCTAGTCAGAATACTTAGACTAGGTCCACACCTATAGCTGGGGACCATGAGCACACACCCCTTCAAGAGGTGACAGAGCCGGGCCCAGGAGGTGGTGGCACTTGAGTTTCCCCTATTGATGACACTATGAGTTCATTTCCTGGATCATCACTTGTTATCAACACGGGGACAATTCCATGCACTTTTTTGGTGAATGAGAAAGGAGTTCCAATAAAGACACTAAAAATTCTAGGTGTTTTTTTTTATTGTTTTAACCATTTCCCATTGTCTATATCAAGCATATATCATCTTATATATTATTATTTTCTAATTAATGATCGTATATTTTTGCATGTAGGAAACAAATTTTTCTATAAACACATGCATGACCAATCGTTGGAAATTTTTGGGCCCACATTACGCACAAGGTGGAATTTTCAGAGTCCTAACCTCAAAAAATAAATCATGGACTACCTTGAAGGTCTTCTTGGGGTAGATACCTTCAACAAAAGCGAGGTCTCCAAAGTGGTGGGTCTATATTTAAAATATGCATGTGACATGTATAGGGTTAACTTGAAAAAGAACCCTAGGTATGAGCGGCCACCCATGATTCCTGAAAGAAAATGGAAGGCCTTCATTGAAGACACAAAGGAGAAGAGAATGAGAAAAGAAGGAAGAACTCTACCTGGTCCAGGAAGCTGAATTACAATTTGAATTCAATACTTTTAGCTTTTTTTAGTTTTAAATACAATTGTGGTATATAACATACTTGAAATTTTTCATAGGATCCCTGACACTTCGAAAGATACCAAGGCAAGGGTTGAGAAACATGGGAAGCACAAACTAGGCCAAGGCAGTTATTCAAATTTACATGCACGAATTCTAAGTAATCAAACATTTTAACAATATAATTTGTTATATTTCCTTATGGGTTTCTAGTAATTCATGGGCCAACCAATAACAAAAATAAATACTCTTATGCAATGTAGGGGGGTGATTTTGGAACCAAAGACACTGAGGAAGACCTCCGGCTTGGATACCAAGCTGTTGTTGATCATCGAAAAATATTGGGACAGTCGCCAAGATGTAGTTTGCGGGACATGGTGAATTATAAAAATCAAACCACAATAACGTTTCATTACTTTTAAAATACATTCTCGTTTGATATCGTCCAATTTTTTTATATGTTGCTCTGTTATTAGCAAGGGAGAAACAATATTATCGAACCAATGAATAGTACTGCACAACGGTCCGTTGATAGTAGAGAGAAACCACAAGATGGTGCTTCCATGCAACCCCATGATAGTGAGGTGCAAACTCTTGACATAATTGGGCTGGTGCAGCCCCATGATGTTGCTACACATGAGAGCCATGATGGTAATATGGCTGTATATTAATCATACACAACTTAATAATTTCGTACTTATGAATTTTGTGTTTCTATTTTTATTTTTAAGTTATTCATATTTTATTCATTCATTTATATAGAAGAGCACCCATTAGAAGAAGATGCATATATTGATGTAGCACTTAGGAAATTAGCAACAAGTCATGCAAAGAGACAAAAAAAAAACCCATGATGTATAATATTATAAGATTGATCACTGATTTTTTTTCTTTTTGACATATGCCTCTCAATAAGGTCTTGCATACTTTTTTTTTCTTTCCCTTTGAATGAGTTCTTGATAAATATACTTTTCCATGACAATTTGAATATTTCCAATGCATATTATCTAGTAGATAGATTGGGTATTGGGGAATTGAGAGTGATGTGCGGGGGGGAGATGAGCTTCCACCTTCACGCGGTTGGCCCTATTTAGTGGAGAATAAATTAGAAATTGGCTAATATTGGACCAAACCTCCCTCGATCCACTAGAGCAACAACAAAGCCAATATTGACTTTGTTGTTGCTCCATCATATCGAGGGAGGTTTGTTGCAAGATTAGATAGATCCAATAAATTATTCTTGAAACCAAGAGGAGCCCATTCATGAGTTATTTCTAGTTCTATAACTATCACGTTTGTAGTTTGTTCTCAACGAGTAAGTCGATGTTTGAATCTAGGATGATGAAGGGCTACTCCAAAAACAAGGCTGATAAGGTGCTTGCAAGCATTGTCAAGGTATGTTCTGACATTCTCATAATATTGCATCTTATATTATAATAAATAATTGCAGTTGAATTATCTTTTTAAAATATATATTTTATTTAATTTCCAGTTTAATGCATTTTTGGTTTATTCGTGTCTTTGATGGTTTACTGAAAGAGATTCTTATGTTTGCAGGTAAGTTTCAAACTCTATGTGATATTCATGGTACATTTGTTCGGTGTATGCAACTAAAAAAATGCTCCGACATGGTAACACCCTGATATTCAACCCTAATGATGACACAACAAATCTAATCAACCGAGTTCACCATAATATCTAGATAAGTGTTAACCATACTTCTAAATTTATTATTCTCCTAGTCTTTTCCATATAAAAACATGAACAACTTTTTGAAAGTTTGTAATTTAATTTTGTGTATTTAATCAAAGTTATGTTTTCCAATACACTTGTAGCTAATATGTGAAAGTGAATCAAATATAAAAGAATAAGTTTATGGAAAATTTCATCATTTTTTTTTAAGATGCCTGTAGTTAATGCAATATTCTTTTAACTAGAAAGAGAATTGTTGACTTTTTTATGATTGAATAAAAATCTAAAAAGTGCTCCTACTAGAATCTATTTTCACTCTTTTGCACCATGCACCAATAATAACACTAGATGAATGGAAAACGAGAGTTCAAATGTTAACCACCTTCCAAATTCTTGTAGAGGCATTGTTGGCCTTGATGTTAACCACCTCCCAAATTCTTGTAGAGGCATTGCTGGCCTTGATGTTAACCACCTCCCAAATTCATAGCTATCTAAATTTTCTATGAGATCTATTTTGGCATGGATATCCATGTGCTTTCTAGTATTTTATTATTGGTTAGGGAATTTCCATATTATTTTTTCTAGGAGAGAATAATTTTCCTGGATGTAAACATGTGTCCTAATATTCTCTAGAGCATCAATGATATCATGTCAGGTGAAGTTGCATTATAGAAATAGATGGAGAGATGTGTCCTTAGTACAATGACATGGAATACATATTATTGACCCTTGGATACCACTCTTTTGAAAATTATCCATTGTTATAATCTTATTCTGCACCATGTGTTAGTAGAAAAAACTAATATTAGGGAGGCAATCTCACCTCAAGAGACTTTTCCAGAAATTTTATTAGGAAGAAAGGATTTAACTAGGTATAATGCATTCATAACATTTATTATCAGTCTAGGATTCCCCACTTATCCCCTATACTCTTGTGTTTTTGGTGAACTAATTAGTTAGGTTTTCTCCTTGGAGAATAGTAAAGAAAATGAACATGCATTATTTTGATTTAGAATGGACAATTTGTTGACATAAACAAATGTCTATTGTAAAATTTAAGAAAGTCTTCCCAAATATAGGGCCTAAATAGCCATTTTTTTTAGGATGGTAAGCTCCTTCCTTATGTTGGTCCAACTACCAATAGAAAATGAGTGTGACTTCTTAGTATCTAAAATCCTAAATGCAGTCCTAAACTAACTACCTAGCTATGATTTAAAAACAATGCTTGAACATGAGAAAATTAAGATTCCATCCATTACATACAAAAAAGTAGTTCACTATAATTTAATAGCTGAAATATTATTACCAACAAGTTATTAAAATTAGCCTATCCTTCAATATAATAACTAGCAATAATCCCACATTCATAGTCATCAACAAATAGAAAGCAACAACAAGAGGTAATCACTATATACATGAGAATAGTCTACTTCAAAATAAAAACATCTCATCGCCATTCTATCATAATCATAAAAGGAAATAGTTCCATACTCACATACACCATAATGAGTCTCCAAAAGTGGCTAACCTTGGGTTAATTCAAATTTAAAGATAGTTTTCAATATCCCAAATAAACCCTTTCTCATTTGTTTTAAATCATTTATACACAATTATAGGGATACCAATCACTTTGGTTCCCCTTAATTATTTAGATTCAAAATTGGGTCACTTAAAAATTGGCCTTGATTATTCAAATTCTCCTTAGGCTCATGTGGTTCATTAGCTTGTTTTTTGGCCTGTTCTACTTGATTTATTTTAAATTCTTGTAGAGGCACTACTGGCCTTGATAAAATCTAGTGTATGCAATGACAAAGGATATTTGAACACCAATATGCAATGAACAACATACTTTATTCATATATGATAACACATTACAAGATCTGGAAGTGGCAACTATGTAATAAATTTCCCATACCTGAGTATAGATGGTGTTTGTATCACCTTTTCCCTGCCTGAACAGATGCTCCTAAATTGGTACCCTTCTTTGAATTCACTCCGTGTAGTCATAGTTGTAGTCTTAACTGTAATAAGATGGAGATTTATAACACACGTGGGATATTTTTGTTTGCACTATTGTCCGTAGATTTGTTTTATGATAATTTGCATTGTTGTTTATAGGGTTGGACTATTTCCACCTTAGCACCCCCAATATCCCTAGAAGCATGGCTCGTTGGCCTAGTTTTCCAATTGAAGGGTTTAACATTCACAATGGAAATTGTAGCCATGATGGGATTGTTGGTAGGTGGTGGTTTGGATTTTCATATAGACAGTTCAATCTTCACAAAGGGAATATCCACAATATTGGACTTTTGGAGGGAACCATGACTGAAAATAGACATCCTAGAAAGTGCACTTATTGTTATTTCTTGTACCTATGCAATGTACTAAGGAGTCTTTCCAATCAAATGTGTGCTCCACAAAGTGCAATTTCTCATTTAAATCATTTTCTGAAGTAGTCTTCGTTTTCAATTCCTCTGGACTTGAAGATTTGTCATGATCTTGTGTCAAATCATTTACATGGATAACCTAAAGAAATGGTTTGTCCCTTTAAGTCATATCAATTATTTACTCTTCTCACACTTGTGAATGATTAATATGTGTTTTGAAATTGGAAATATTGTACTACTGTCTCATTTACACAGGTTTATCATTACTTTGGTAGCAAATTTTTTCATCCCAGGTAATGGTAAAACATTAAATTTTGATGTAAATGTTGTACTATAGAGATTTTGTCCCACTGAGTAAAATGTTTCCTATGATATGAGATATTTCATATTAGATACATGTATGGTATTTATGTCTCACTATATCCAAAATTAAGCCACCTTATTTCCCACCTCCTATAGTTGGAGATATAACGTCCAATCCAACATTCCCTGGTATCATTGGTTGACCACTAGGGGTGCCAAGAAAATAAGTTGGAGCACTAGGAGTAATCGGAGGTCCGATTGGAGTAGATGCCAGATACAGATTATGTCTCCTCTATGTATTCCTCCACTGTCTGATTGGATATTACCACCTCAAGGTGGCCTCCTTGGGGAGGGAAAAACCCTTGAAGGTGGCCTCATAGATCCAAATCGTGACTTCAATGAGCCATTGTTATCCTTATAACTTCCACCACGTGATCCCCCAATAGAAACAAAGGACTGAGCTCTTGAACATATGAAACCACTATTTTCAAGGTGATGGTGATCATGTATGAACAAAATACCTCGATGCATATGTTCAATAGGGCCTTGCTTTCCCTTAAATGGACCTTCAATAATTCTCATAACATCTTTTAGAGTGACTGTATTCATGTATTGATCTTGAACTTAAATTTTTTATCAAACAATTTCTTTCTAATGTCTCACAACTTAACAATGACAAGTTCGGATATCTCTGGAACTCCTTTCAAAACTTGAAAACCATCACTCTCAACACATATGATTACACCAAATATTGGTAACACCAAAAGTTACTTCAAAGATTTCTACAACATTGTCTTCGGTGATGGGATAGGTGGGTGCTAAGTGAGGTTGTGTATGCATTTACCTTTCACTCTGCCTTTGCATGCCTCCCTAGCATCTATAGAGGGATGCTAATTTTAGGCGAGTAGGAGCGTAAGCGAGTCCATACTTACTATGTGGAGGAGAGCCTAATTTCCTAAGCAGTAAGTGCTTGTTGAGGTGGGATAAATGGAATGGGTTTCCAATGATACAATGAGAGATGAAACCTATAGATCATGTGAAGCGAGTAGAGGGATATGTGGTTACAACATATTGTATTCAACAATGTCGTTTGTATGTTATTTCAAGGATGGACCTCATACTATCTATTTCCCCCACGATATGTTCTATTTTAGCTTTCTGCAAAACTACTTGGAACTACTAGTTTGATTAAAATATGTTGTATGAATTTACCTCTTGAGACCCACGAAAAAGATAATGGTATATCACCCATATTCATCCCCTCTCATTTAAAGCTTTCGATCCTTCTCGTTACTGTAAATTCTAACCTTGTACAATATCTACTACAAACATATATTTAGAAAAAAGAACAGAAAATATACAATGGAAAATACAAACATTACACAAAGATTTTTCCCCTGGAAACCCAAACCAGGAAAACCAACATATTCTATATTCATTCATTATTTTACAATGTTTACAATACAAAATACATATAGGAGCCAACAACATCCAAAACCCTAACCCAATGACCTAGATTTGTCCAAAACCCCCACTCTAACCCCCCTACGCGCCTGACACATACGCTCAGACACTACTACTTGTGAAAAGAATATAACACATACCCAACAGTTACTAATGGTAGTTCTTATGGCCTCATTTCAGGTCATCTAAATGAGTGAGCCATTATAATAATAGGTAAGTTTATGATTTATTCTTATAATTTCACTATCTAAATATAAATCCCACAGTCAATTGGTTTCCATAATCTCCTTTGGGTTTGGATGAATATCACATTGATATCGATCTGTTCATTCGACCGCACGTTGCTCCATTACAGGATTTGTGCTAGCAACAATAGCCATATTGTTCTTCACATATCATGGGAAGAAGAGAAAAAAACCTCCACTTCTGAGTCGTAGCCCTATTTCAAAGGTAGAGAAATTCCTAAGAGAATATGCTTATGAAATGCCAAGAAGATATTTGCAGTTTGATATGAAGAAGATGATGAACAACTTTGCAGAAAATTTGGGAGAAGGGGGTTTTGGTGTGGTCTATAAAGGAAAGCTCTCAAACGACGTATAGAATGCAAGAAAGTAACTATATATATATATGCACCCTCAGTGAAAGGTCTCAAGTACAACCACACCATCAATATGTTCATTGGAACCGTACAATTGTTTTGACGTATTTCATCGGAAGCCTGCGATTTTTTCGACGTAGTTCGTCAGAATGGTTGCCCATTGTCCGACGGGTTTCATCAGTGTTTTCATCGCCCTTATTTCTAACAGTCATATTATATCCTTTGTTAGGGAGGTGAACTATTGGTTGGAGTTAGGAAAACTGACTGACGTTGGAATCCCTACTGCAGGAGAAGTGACACTTTGTGAGCCCCCCCCTTTGGTGGTTGAGCGATGACAACTCATCGATTGTACGACAAAGTAACGTAAAAAATTCACTGTATTTATAGTAATGTCAAAGTCTACTATCCACATTCTTAAAACCATTCCAGATGGTCCCAAATTCTATTTCCTTCTCAATACAACCCCACAATCATCCTCTGATTTCAAAATAAAACACATCCATCCTCTAAAAATAATTTGAGCCTCTAGAACATAGTTGAGTGTCGACTTGCAATTTTCTACCATCCATCTTCTCAAAGAAATGTCGCCAACTTCCTTACCACTGAAATGGACAACAAGGGTTCTCCTTGAAAATTTCATCATCTCCGCGACTGAGATATCCTTCCCCACAACCATTTGAAAAATCCCTTTATGCTCCCTTAAACACTTGGAGTTTCTATGAAGGCGAATGAAGGCTTAGGGGGATACATCGTTCTCACCAGTATGCAGACCTTTAGGCTTCCCTTATTCTTGCACATAAGATACAGACTTAGAGGAAAAGTTGTGAATGGGAGAAACATTCCCCTTGAAATCCTCAGAAGAATTACCTAAGTTGAAAGCTGCATGCGAGCTATGTGATGTTGTCTCTGGATCTCCCACATATTTCTCATTAACTGCTACATGCTCAATGGAAATGGCATGATCATGTGAGCCACAGGAATGCTCTTCCACCTGGTACTTGACTTGAGTATGAAAGGCCCAATATACATAATGGCTAAGCCCATAATCTAGGGCCTCAAGCTCCCCTTCTTGCATAAGTACGTGACAAGGGTACGGGGAGCCTCTAGGGTCAACTTCCCTAGATCCGGGAAGAAAAAGAAATTGCACGGAGAAATTTAACACAAGATCTTACCTCAGATGTGCTACATATTTTTTTTTAATTGTTATAATTATAGTTTTTGAATTACAATGTTCAATCATATATAATTTGGAAAAAAAAAAACCTTTTTCCTTATATATATATGCATTAATGAATTATTATTATTTTTTGATGATTTTATTTGTCGTAGTATTATTTTTTTAGGTGATGGTCTAAAAAACATTTCAATTTTAAGCCCGAAGAAAACAAATGTGCTACTTATAGTACCATGTTTTAATTTGTAGATTGATTTCATGGTATTGGTTCACAACGATACTAGTTGTCAAGGCCATAGTTTCAAACAAGTTGTAATGCTTAGCTCGAAGGAAAGGCCAGTAGCACCACTTTTAGTTTCAGGAGTCGATTTTAATGTTTTTGGTTGAAACAATACTAGTTGTTGAGACCATCATTTCAACCCCCCCAGAAAGAGGGTGATGTTGTGAATGTCACTTTTTATTTTGTGCGTCGATTTTAAGGTTTTTGTTTGCAATTTTCAGAGGACGGTTGAATTTTTTTGTAATTTTAACTCTGAAAAATAAAGAGTGCTATTGGTAACACCATTTTTTCAAATGAGGGTAAAAATAGCCACTAAATGTGACCCTTAAAAAAATGAGAACTCTGGAGAGTTCTGGTAACTTTGTTTGAGCCATGTGTTGACAAAGCCTTGAGCTTTTGCAACATCTGACTTACCCTTGGTAGTATCCTCAGGATGAGGGGAAGTGGTCAGTAGGTTTATCTAGAATGTGTATTTCAAGGGAAAACACACACACACACACACACACACACACACACACACTTGACAAAAAGAGCAACGAGAAGAAGATATAGAAGCAACACATGCTGTTATTCTCAAGCTCAATATTCTCACTATTCTTTGTCTTAATGGTACAAATTAAAAGATATGGATGTAATGTAAGAGGTGTAAGGCATGGACTATTCTTGGGAATATTTGTACAAGGTGTTCAACTAAGTGCCCACTAAAATATTCTTATGTTAGTGATGAATAATAATAAATGAATATTGGTATGCTAGTGACAAACAATCATAAATTATGTTTTAACTCTACTAAGTTAAGTAAAAGAGTAGGTAAACCAAGGCATGAAGAGATACGAGAAAAAAAATTTGTAGCTTTCCCTCCTTGAAGTATCATCCAAAATTGAAGTGGAAGAGCAAGAAGAGGAGTTCTATCCCCAAGATATTTTCACATAAGACAAGCAAACAACCCTATCTAACATACAAAACAAATTAAAATCCTTTCTAATTCTACCTTTTTAATTTAGTGAACATAAATAAAAGAGGAATTAAACTAACAAAAGTAAATGTTAGGGGGGGAGGGGGGGGAGAAGAAATTCTAACAAGTAAAGAGAATACAATAGTGAATCCATACCTTGCCATGATGAGATGGCTCCATGTGCTTATCCTTGGGGTTAGTTCTTGTTAAGTCTCTTTCTATTTCAAAGGTCTTAATTGGCTTTAATGGTTCATCTCAACCCTCCATAAGAAAATTGGGGAAATAGATACAAAGGTGCAAATCATGCATTCCTTTGTATGAAAAAGAGGTATTTTATAGGATTATTGGTCCTTCTAATGTTTTTACATGAAGAATAGTTCCACATGCTATAGTTTTCTTGGAATATTTGTTCTCTAGGTGCCCCACCAGTGACCAATATTGACCAAATCAAATCAAGAGCATGCTGTGATGATGTTTGATATTATCCACAAGGGTATAATTGAAAATGGTCCAATATGAGCATTGTGAGCATTGGAAATAGCCCAATATGAGAATTTTCTCTTGATGACCATGAAAATGTAATAATTTCCCAAAGTTCTTGGTTAGTATGATACCTTTATACTAAATAAACCATGTGGAAATGCATTATGGGGTTAGGACTACTTGGAATGTGTAAGATAAAGGCCTATAATGTTGATCATGATGAAATTACCATCCATTGAGACCATCATTGGATTAATGATCCCATTGATGGGCCAAAATGAATCGTTAAAATAGGTAAGGGAAAACGTCTGATGGCTTGCCCCAATTAGACAAACTGTTATGAGGGAAAAACTCTCTATGGCCAAGGGTAAACCACAAAAGACAGGTATGACTGCAGAAATCAACTCAATTCCATCGTATGTTATATAAAATAATGTGCAAGATAAGAAATAGGCCTACCTCGATCCAACGTTCGATGATGTTCCACCATTGAGCACTTCGACCCAAAGCTTTATACTTGCAACAAGTTCTCAACAAACAAGCAGAGCAAGTACATAGTGATAATATAAAGGGGTTAACACATTAGATAACATAATCCATTAATAAACATTACAAACATGCCCATGGATAATAATCATATATTTGCACGATACCAATAGGACGGGAAATGAGTATTTCTATTAATAATTGATCAACAGAGGTGACAACATTACAGACTTCCGTGTCGGCACGGTTTGAAACCAAGAAACCAAGTTCCTTCCAACTGGGCCTCCACCACTTCAATGCTCCACCAAAGGAAATCTCATAGGAGAGAGACAATGAGGTTCTCTCAACAATAGGGAAAGATCTTGGGGGTTGAACACTGTGTTTAGACTTGAGGGACAGAGGGATGTAGACTCAATATGAAGTAATTTCTCCAGAGTAACTTTGCTCTCAAAGTTGAATTCTTTCTCCTTTTTTCCATAGCTCAGAATTGTTCTCTTATAGCCTTCAAAACACAACTAAATGGTTAAGTCAGAACGTTTCCATTATATGGAAGGCCAAGGATTAGAGTCTCCTATCGTGACATGGAAACTCGACTCCATTTTTGTATTTTCTGGAACAAATCTTGATGTACGCAGGTTGTAGTGGAGTAGCCTGCGTATACGCATGTTGTATAGTGGCACGTATATGTGGAAAAATATGTATTTTTAGCTCTGAATTCATCAAAAAGAGATGACAAGTATGCATAGGGAAATGGAAAAAGGCCCTCTGTGCAAGATTGCAATGGTGAGGTAAATCTTGCTATAACAGATTCCCCCTAATGTGTGAGGTCAGAGGAGTATCTGCAATGGACGAAACACATTATAAATAACCTAGAAGTGGAGTGGTAGAGAATCAACTGGACAAACTCAATTGCTCATTACATTCTCTACTGACTTTGCATACATGGCTGCCAGGAATACAATGCAGATCCATGTGGAAAATATACCAAATAAGTGTTCGTGGCCATCAATAGGAAAATGAAAATGTGGTTACATGCCAAAATATTTCATAATCACGAACAAGGCCCAATAGAACCAGTCTCCAAACCAATCTAAAGATATCTGTATACAATGGAGTATAATCTGATGTCCCATGATTACTGTAGTCGAATAGGTGTTGGTCCAATGAAACTGAAGCAACATCTCAGGAAAGCTGTGACCACATAGTGATGTCTTCAAGTCTTCTACACTATCTGTCAAGGGTGCAAGTCTACATCATGTGAATAAAGGAGTTGAGGTCGAACACAATGAGACATCGTTGTATTACCAATCATTGTGGTATACCATTAAAAAACATGAGACAACCTACCAATAATGAAAGTAGGTATCAAGGCACTGATTACATTCCTACAAGTGTGAATAAAGGAGTCAATGTTGAACACTTGAGGAATCCATTGATAAGGAGACATTGATGTATTCCCATCTGTCGATGGTGAGAGAACCTACCACTAATGACTGCAAGTCTCAAGGTACTCATAAAAATCTAGGTCCCATATCCAAAATAAATGAGCTGAAGTCGATGGAAAGAGACTCCCTGAAAGGAGAGCATTAAGGAATCTCTCATCAGTCAGCATGATGAGAAAAGTGGGAGCTTCATAATTTGGTGGAGATTGGATGAAGAACATGTTCACAAACTGACGACCCTGTGCATATTTCGCGTGTGACAAATGAAAGCGGTACACGAAAAATACCCTTTGAATAGCAGCCAATGATGAAAACTGCTGACAAAGGTGAGGAAATCACCAATAAGGCTAATGGAATTCAAGGCACTACATGAATCCCAAAGTGTGAATAGATGTCTTGTCGTTGAACACAAGGGAAACCACCCAATCAACGACCAATGATGAAATGTTGATTGTTGGGTTCAAGGTAACCTACCAATGATGAAAGTAGAGCTAGGTTGCACGATAAGACCATAGTATCATGTGATTCCACGACAAAATGAGGGTATGGTCGACACATAAAGTCCATAATTCTGAGGAATGACCGACACAGGTTGATAGAATTCCTTTGAACAGGAGAATGAGACATATGGTGGACTCCGACATCATAGACTCAATGATGTGAATATTAGATACAGGCGGCACCAATAACGTTCTCTATAGGGACCAGAAGAGTAACCAGTCGGTAGAGAAAAATATATAATGAGATCAACTTCCTAAGGCCATGCTAAACCCAAAATTATGATGACACGAGGACTCAATAATTTTGTGCTATGTTCAAAGGTGACACGACTGCTTCCAATTATAATATAGTACTCCCTTCCCGCCCGTCTTTTTTTGTTTTTTCATAACAAATGAATGCTATGATACAGAGGAGGAAACGAGTGTCGCAAGTAAGAAAAACTAGTTCCAGCAGTGGAACATACCTATTCTCAATGCAAGGAAATGCATGCGAGAGATGGACACTTGGGGTGAAGTTTCCTCCAGGGTATAGGGTGTCAAATTGAGAAGGATATAAACAAGGCTTTGCTTGGTTGAGGATGTAAAAAATGCTTAGGCAACGGTTTATAACGCAAACAAGAACCGGATAAAGGCTCAATACTGCAAGCAAGGGCATGAGATGAAATCACAACTTAACACCAAAAAAGTCATTTTTTATGTCTTTTAGTCTACTTGGTGTGAAAAAGGGGTAAACTTGTGCCAAATAGACGTCTTTTCAAATCCAATTTATGAGTGTGAAAAAGACAAGTTCACTCGACGATCTTTTCTAGTTTTGGTAACCAGTCAAAAAAGAGCTTAACTAAGACTCATGACCTTTCAAATCCAATTTAACAAGTGTGAAAGGGACAAATCACTCGACAATATTTTCAGTTTTTTAGACAAGTAGGAAAAGAGCTTAACTAAGACTTGTTTATGTTGTTCTAATCAACACGAAAAGGGGGAGGCCAAGGCTCCCCTCCCGGTCTTCTACGGAAAGTCAGTATCTTACGGATAGCTGAAAAAATCTTGGGAAAACCCAAATCTCTCCAAGTTAAGGAGGGGAAAGTGATAACGGAGTATATAGTCTTTGTGATGGTTCAAAAAATGTCTCTTAATGGAAAAGACATAGGTGGGGGTATGGGATGCCCCATTAGGTCGTCCCAATCAAAGGGAAACTCATCAGGACTTGGAGGGAGAGAATTCAAGGGAAGAATAAATCTTTCTTGTTCAGAAGGGGAAGGATTTGGAATGTTGATGACATGACTGAAAGGCACATCACTCTTTTCAGGTAGAGTAGGATTGACCAGAGATTGCACTGGTGTGGCCACTTCTTCAATCATAGGTTGAAGAGGATGAATAGTAATGGAGACAAGGGATTCTTCACCCTTGACAAAGGGGATGAGGTTGGGAGGGGGTCGCGTTGGTGACACCACTGAGATGATCAAAGGAGAGATGGTGTGAGGAGAAACCAGGGATGCCTCAGAATTCGAAGGGCTCTTGGGCGAGCCCCACACCTCTAGTATCCCAGTAGTAGCTCGACACAAGTGAGTAAGGTGACTTCCTTCACAAGTATTGCAAAGGAATTTAGGCCTACATCTGAGACGTCTAGGCTTCTCGATGCCCCCAAAATCATTCACAATGGATGGTGACACGCTCTCGACATGACTGGCAGGGGTAAGAGAGTCTTCTGCTATATGATGAATAGAGGTTGGAGATGTGACATGGCTATGATTCAAGGTGAAAAGGATGGTGCCTCCAACATAATTTGCAGAGGTTGGGTGCGAGTTGTCGACATAATTTGTAGAAAATGTCAACCCATCTCTGACATGACTGGCAGAGGTTGGTGATGGAGCACCAGTGTGACTGAAATTGACTGGGCTAGTGATATATTGCGACATTTGATTCCAAGGTCCGAGGAAATATTCGTTCTGAAACATTGCAGGCCAAAAAGAATCCTAGTGTACCTCCTATCCTTGCCCAGGAAAGTGGTGGTTTACGCCAAAATGGTTCGAAGAGGTTTGGATGGGCATCGTTACTGAGGTCTGTGAAGAGACCGAGGTAGGATAAGAATTATTTGAGTGAGGGTATATGTTTCCCCCTTGTGAAGGGGTCCCATAAATAAGGTAGCCCAAACCGTAAAATTGATTCTCCCCATATGAAATACTTGGGGGTACTTGAGGACCTGTCATGGTAAAAGTGTTCAAAGGAACCGACATGGCAGATGAAAGGTACATGGGAGGGGTGTAATAAGTGGAATAAGCACCCATATGAGAACTAGCTCCTAAAAGAGAATAGATAGTATTGGATCCATAAGGGGGAAGGTTCCAACCTCCCATTGGGACATGACTCATATCAAATGAAGAAGTAGGCATCGAAGCCATGGTGCCCCCGGATCTAATGCTAGGATTCATATATGCGGACCAGGGAGAGGATTGCATGAGTGCAGGAATATCAACAAAAAAACTAGAGAGCCAAGGTGTAGACTGAGCGTTGTAGTTGTGCATACCATTGTAAAAAGCGAAAGGGTCCATCCCCATGAAATGAAAATGCATCATGAAGTGGGTAGCGTTGAATGAGGGAGTAAAAGAAACACCACTTTCCATGATGATGAAACCCAAAAGAGCCTCATAAGGCCAAATAGTATTCAAAGAGAATACCAAAAAGTCAAATGGACAATATGCATGCAAACAGGCTAAAGTGGTTGAGTGGCATCCCTCGCTAAAGAAGGCATGTCTCATCCAAGAGGGACCTGAGACTCCTTGCTAAATTTTGGAGGTAACAAAATCAGTTATAGGGGCCCTCATGGGATTAACAACTAGTCGATCAGATCCCCTCGGAGAGGTAATCCTCCATAAAGGTTGTGTGTTGTCTGACCCCTATCTGACCCAGGGTACAAGCAGAATAACCCCTACAAGTAACCTATGAGATACCTAAGTCAAGCAACTAATAAATCACTGTATAACCGATTCACAGGCGAGTAGTCGTAAGTCCAGATCACCGTATGGGCAGGGTAGCAAATCCTGAAACCTTGAAATCACTGCCTCTCACAGAGGTATGGGTACTAGAAAGATCCCCAAATATGAGTAAATCCACCGAAATATCTCTGATGCTAGGCGAGTATCCAGGGGTTATCCCTTCTGTTAGCGATTATTTTTGTCATTTGGCGTAGAAGCACCTAGGATTGTAGATTGCACGCGAAATGCCCAAGTGCAGTAGCGGAAGGACCAACTTTCCAGTTACAAGTCAAGTGAGCGGGCAATTTTTTGATATCTACAACCAAGATTCATCCATGAAGCAGATCAACGGTCCTCGGGATGTCAGGGTTACCAAGTTACCTGACATGTATCACCAAAGAAAGCCCTTATATTTCAAGGATGAATCTGGGTCGTCCGATCTAACTGGGAAAGGTGGAAACCTGTCGGTATATCATGGATCGGGGTTTCGGAGAGCAGGGAGCCCTTAGCTCATTTCACTTGGAAGTACGGATCAACAAAACGCCGAAAGCGCCTTTGGCGCCGAGCCCACGGTCTCAACCCTGGGTCATATCAAGCGAGCCTGTAAACAAGGGCGGCTCCCTTGTAAATATCAAATGCCCCCTTGTCTGTTCATCCTAAGGACGCGTGTCGCAAGATTCGACCGCGTCGGCGTTTCGGCGATCGAGAGTTCGTGGGGTGAGAGTTTCATGTTTTTCAGCATCGTGAAACCCCGAACCTCGATAGCACCGAAAGCGTAGAAAGCGGGGCTCGCGGTATCACGAAGTGTTTTCAGCCATCCATCCAGAAGAGACACCTGGCAGCAAGTAGAGCCATCTCGATGCTTCACCCATCGTGACTCCAACATGCAAAGAGTAGCTCCGTTATTTTCCGGTGCGCGAGGTGCCGGGAGAATCCCGGACCCGGGCCCACGACATCGCCGGGAGAAGTAAGAACCGTCAGATCTAGAAGGACGCGTGGTGCCATATTAATCCGTCTCGGCATATCGCTCATCGCTATTTCAATCAACAAAGATTAGCCCTTTCATATTCGCGAACGCCGAAAGCATATGGTCACAGCCCATGGTCACTTGGGGAGAGGAAGGAGTTGCATAAAGAAGGCCAGAGGCACCGAGCTTAGCTGTAGAGGGGATCATCGTGACCTTCAGGCACCATCGGACCCGATCTTAATACTGTTCCTAGTATTGAAGTAAATGAAGGCAAGAGCGGGTGGTTGAAAACTCCTTTAGTTCATTAAATAAGGGGAATGGAGGGTCTGGCGAGCCGCCTTCTCGCAGAGGTCCTATGTATCGATTCTCTCAACAAAGCCGTGCTGAAGTCCTTGACTCGACAGAGAAGCCTGCGCACGCTAGCCGAGCACTTCATGGCTCATCTACCCTCCTTACAGGAGCCATGCATAGTTAAGGTGGCATTTAAAGGAAGATATCAGTATGAGTTTGACTGAAGGGACACCAAGCCTTGAGTGATTGGACACGCCTTTGCGAGATGAATTTTCCTGAGTATATAGACTCAGTCTTTGTATTTTGAAAGTATCGATGGTAGAGCAGAGCTCCCTACTGTAAAGTTTTAACTGATACTCTAGTTTGCTGGTTATGCATCTGTATATGAGATATCTTGTTTTATGACAAACAATTTTTCTTACTCCATCTAATTTTCGTCTCGTGCTAAGAGAGTTCGTGATTGACTGATTCGCGCGAATTATTGTAGTTATGTTATGATAAAAGATTTATTGTTGCATTACTACATTCTCTGGCTTTTGCGTTTGAATGTAAGATGATATTGCATTTGGACGTCTTCTTCCTTAGCCTGTTAGAGACCTGATGTTAATAACAGATCTCTTCTTTCCTCTTATATAAGTCTTCCGCCTGTTCACCCTTTACTACAACTCACTATCTGAAGTTTATACAAGACCTCACTCACCTATGCATGCCTGGCCTAGTTTTGGAGTTGGAATGATATTGTTTTGAGTTGGATTCCATTCGGTCATCCCATATATAAACCACCGTGACATAAAACTGATGGGCGTTGGGCTCTGCTCCTGCTAGCAATATGGGAGTGACTTCCATCGCCAACATTTCTGGCGCCGTTTCCGCGGACGAAGTTGAATATTTTCCCCGGGATTGAACGACAACGATTAACTGATTCTGAAGGTGCATCAGATATCAAAATTATCAAGATTGTTGCTGTGCACCTGGCGACTCCATTGTGATGACTCCACTGGGGAAAACCTGCTCTATTAATTGTGGCTTTCAGAGGCAGGCATACGCGGTCTCATCCACAGCTTCCCCTAGCTACACCTGAAACTGATCCAGAGGTGGTTCTTAGAAAAGGAAAGGCTCTTGAAGAAGAAGCTTCCACCGCCGAAATAGGTAATCCGCTATCTCCTTCTGTAAGAACTCCGTTTTCTCCTCCTCAGTTTCTTAATAGACCTCCTTCAGAAGTTTCCCATTTCCTGAATTTTGGGAGTGTTCCTGCTGAGTTTTCCCCTCCTGGTCTGGGATTGGAGGGAGAAAGTCTTGTCACTCCCCTCTCCTCTGAAGCTATACCTTGGCATAGACCCAGGACCACATAAGATTTCCCCACTCCTGCACAAGGAGGAGAACCTACTGACTTGAGCTCGTTAGCTTTCTCCTTAAACCCTCTCTTGTTTCCCACTCCCATTAAGAACTCATCCCTAGTATCCAAGTTCCTAGTTCCTTCTCCTCCGAGTTCCCCTTTACATAATATCCATATGGCCGAAGAAAATCCCCCTATGACCGCAATGGAGGCC